>JAJONZ010002189.1:0-22305 GCA_029582445.1 Solanum paucissectum | reverse complement strand
GTAACTAGTAAGTTATTAAATGATATTTATTTCTAAATATATAATTAAGTATTTTAAAATATAATTATTAAAAGATAAATTTAAATTATAAATACAACACATATCTAATAAGATATACTATTAATTGTTGATTATAACTTCCTTGCACATTAAACTTATAAATAAATTTATATTTTCAAATATTTATATATAAGAACTTTGTACATATAATTTAAATTTTTTCTCTGTTAAATATGCTTAGTTATGATATTATCTCATAGAAAGTGTAATCATAAAATTTTCATGATATATTGTGTGGCAATGATTTATTTTAAATATATAAATAATTTTCATGTTTCATTTTTTAAGAGTTAAATCACATGAACTTTAGCTAATATTTTAAGATATAATTTGTTACCATATTATCATGAGATGACTTTATAGTTCTTTTTGTGTAATTTATGAATATTAAAATTGTATTTTTATTATTTAATTAATTTAATTTAACTTAGCTTTAAAAATTAATCAAATCGAAGAAGAACACCAAAAATTAGTGTAATATCTTTGGTACTTCTTGTACCACATCGACGGAAGACCCTAAGAAATTAGCATATATAAATGGTAAGAGTTAGAATATTGAGAGAGTGGAGCAATTATGTATGAGTGGGCACGGGGTAAACAATGTATTTACTATTTACTGTGGGTAATTAAGAAAAGATGTGTATGTGTATGGGTGGATAAATACGGGGGTAACCAAGAAGAGGTAGAGGTGTATATGGTTTCTATAAACTAAATAATTAATTAGGAGGTAATAATTAATATTTCTTAAAAAATTATTAGAATATTTTCATGCGGCTTTATTTGTGAAAAAAAATCTAAGAAAATTCCTATTTTGTTACTTTTTACCAAAAAATTTAGGATAATTTTAGTATTTTTGCAAGAAAATCCGCAAGTAATTTACATGCGAAATATAAATTCTTAGGTAAATTACTTGCGGATTTTGAAATTCGCAGGAAATAATTACCTACGAAGATTTTACCATCGAATTATTTTTGGTAGGAAAATTCGCAGGAAACTGTTTCCTGCGAATTTTCGTATACAATTCCTAGGAAAATCTCCAAGTAATCTACACTTTTCTTGTAGTGAATGTTGATCATAGTGTTATTAAATATTTGTTAAAGAAGGAAATATATTATTCCTTTTGAAATTGAATTAAAAAAAATGTATCACATAAATTAAAACAGAGGGGTCCTTGTTATTTCGAAGAAATATTGCCAAAGATTAGGTATAAAAGAAAAATTATCTAACACATTTTTGTTTGATAAAAATTTTTCTACCATAATATATACCGATAATTACTCTCTATCAGTTTGGGCGCCAAATACCAATGCTATCAATAATGTACATATTTTATCTTCTTACCCAATTTGGCCGCTTTATGTACCACTTAAATTTAGAAATAATTACTCAGATAAGCAAATATATACTAATTAATTAGCTAACATAATTATAATTTGATTTAATTATATACAAAGACATATGTATACCAGTTACATACATACAATTATCTGACAGATATACAATATACAGTTCGTCTCTCTCACTCGTCTCTCTTCTCCCTCTCCCAATCTTGCTCGCCTCTCTCCTCGCTCTCCCAGTCTCGCTTGCCAGATATACAAATACATATGTATACCAGTTACATATATACAATTATATAACATATATACATATACAATTCGATAGATACACAGATACAATTTGCATCTCTCCACTCTCTGTCTTCTCTCGCTCGCCTCTCTCCTCCCTCTAACATGTAGCTACGAATTGTAATTAGCAAACTATAACTTTGGAGAATAATTAAGTTCTTTTTGAGTGGCCATATGCGAAAATTCCCCTTAAATTTACGGGAAAACTACATAAATAGGCCACAAAATACAAAATAATTACAATTTCGTAGTCTAACCCAAACTAATTTAGCAAATATCCATCGACCCAAATAAATTACAGCTCATACCCTTCTATAGCTTAGGCCCAATTTCCCTCCAACCTCCTCTAAATTAAGACCCAATTTCGCCCCAACCTTTTAGAATTTAAGCTCAATTCGTCCCAACTCAAAATTTTTGTCCTATTATTAAATTTTTTTGTTCCTTTTTCTTTGTTCATCTTATCATTAATTACTTTTTTTCTTTTTCATTAATTGTTTTTATTTTTCTCTTTATTCATTTCTCATTAGTGTTTTGATTCCTCATATTTTCTTTTATTAGAGAAACTATTTGGTTATATTTTAATTATTTCTTTTTTTTTTTGCTTAGTTTATCTTTTTTTCCCTTTTCTCTCTTTCTTTACTTTTACCCTTTTAAGAAAATATTATCAATTACTTTTGTTCTTTTCTTATTTCTTATTTTTACTTTTTTCTAACTTATTTTTTTTTCATATCATCTTTTTTAGATATACCATTTGGTAAAAAATTTATTATTTCTTTCTTTATCTTTTTTCATTTTATCCTCTATTAGGGATATCACTTGGTAATATATACAGTATCATTTACCAATGTGTATAGGGTGTGAACCATAAACCTTAATGATACCACAACAATATATATACATACACACACACATACTCTCTCTCTTATAGTATTATTGACTAATGAGTAATTATGAACAAGAAACCTTAATGATACCAATACAATATATATATACCGATTTAATATCAGTTAAGCAAAATTATCAACCTTAATGATATCTATACAATATATATATATTGATTTAGTATCAGTTAAGTGAAATTATCAACCTTAATGATAAGAGTACTAAAGCTTTTATCGATATTAGTTAATTGCTTGGATCTAATATTGCTATATATAGGCTTTAGGGACACTTATAAAGAATGCTAATTATTGCTAAAAATACGTATTTAACGGCAATTAATTAATTACCATTAAAGATCGTTTTTGGTACCGTCAGAACCCAGTATCAACTTATTGATATCATACTGATCATGGTTTGTGAGTCTTTTAACTAAAATGGTAGCACTAAGGATGACTTGAGGCTCCAACTGATGATACTCTTTTGGATCGGGTTAAAAATCATCCAAAATTTATAGTAACTTGAATCTAGAATAGTGGATTGATTGATTTTGATAAATATTGATTTTGGGAATTATACGAAAAACAAAGTCGAAATAAAATTCAGTTTCTATGTACAGTAATATTATACGAATTATAGTAAGTGTATAATGTTGTATACCGAGCGTGTATACATTGATATACAATATTGTTTTTCTTTTCTTCTTCTTCTTCTTATTTTTCGATATAAATTACTATACATTTCATATACAAGTTTAAATAAAGTATACATCATTATACATATATTGCACATGTGAAGTTATAAATTGTTTTATGTATTTTCTTACTTCTATTCGAACAATTTATGTATAAATAGATTTTTCTTGTGATTTCTTTTCAAACCATGAAGTTGCAAACTTGCAAAAAATTTTAAAATTTTGACTTATACTATTTGGAACACGGAGAATCGGAAATCTTAAAATTTTTGAGTTGCCTTTTTTATAAATTTGTGTTTTTATAGATATTCAAAGTTTAAACTAGATCATTAGAATGTATGTATTTGAGTTGTACAATTATATGCAATTCTCCCTAGTACATATTCAACGTCCAGTGTCCCCTCTTTGTACAATTAAATCTTTTTTGACGCAAGAGGACCATTAAATTAGTATATCTCTTAAATTGGTTTTTTTAGCAAAAGAGAACCATAAATTGGTGCATCTCTTAAATTATTTTTTGTTTCTCATCTCTTATATTAAAATATAGTTTAAATATCCCTTATTTTCTCCGATAGTTGTCCGCTATATTCGTATTATCCTTCCACTCCCTCTAATTTGTTTTTGGTTATTTTAGAAGAATATGCACCTTTTAATCTTTAAAATTTATTGATATTTTTATGTTCTTTTTTTAAAAAAAAAAAATTCTTATTGGATGGAACAATTGTCCTCTTCAACGTTAGCCTAGTTCGATGAAGACTATATTTAAGACATATTCTACGAAAAATTATGTGTCTGCTTAATGAATTTTATGATTCTTGAGTTAGAAGATGGTAATGAGATTAATGCTATGCTCCATCAAGATGGAGAAGGGTCTATACAAACTGAATATGAAAACAACATATCACACATGAATATGTTGCACTATCTAGTTTCTGCTTCTTATTAATTTTTTTATTTTATATAGAATTGACTAAGTTGCGTAATTTAAGTTTGATTATGTGAATTTAGGAGGACTAACAAAGACTTCTTTTGTGTGTTTGCGCGTGTGGAGGGGAGTCTCAACTTTTTTAAGTTTTTACGTAAAAGATTCTCTTTTTCAACAATAAATATGTGTTATATTCAATTTACATTTTCTCATTCATCTTTTATCTTCTTCTACTAATATTATAATTTGATCTTTAAAAATTATTAGACATGTCTCGACAATCCAAAAGGTTTATATATTCAATTGAATCAGTTATACGTAAAATGCAAAAAAGTATTGTAAAATGAAAACATCGAGAACTCCAGCACGACTAATCTTTAAACACTTCGTTCTTCCCTTCAATTGGCCATTCCAAATAGTCTGACAATGATGATTTGCTTGAAGTGTTAATACATCATAAACTTTTGGATCAGGATGTACATCTTCAAATGAAAAAATCATATTTGGAAAAATAAACAATTAAATTCTCAATAAATTTGAATAGATTATTAAAAGTTTAGAAACATTATAAACTAGGAAACAATCGAAAATGTTATAATTCGAAGCAGAAAAAAAGAGTTTGACCCTAACTTTAAAAAACATATATTGGGGTTCGCTTAATCACGAACAAACACTAACCTTTTTCTTATATAAAAAAGAAATGTAGTTCTATCAGCATAGTTGGGCTGCAATATTATTATTTTTTAAAATAAATAAATTAGACTTCATCCATTATTGAGCGAACTACAATATATTTGTTTAAAAAAGTAGAGGAGTTCGCTACATTACGGACGAACCCTAATATTTTTATACAACATGAAGTCTTTAATGTTTTAATTTTATAATACTCTTTGCATTTACATACATTCGGTTCAATTTTGAGACATGACTATCAATTTTTCAAAGATTAAAATATAATACTAGTATAAGAAGATAAAAGATGAATGAGAAAATATGAAGTGAATAAGAACACATACTTTGTCACGAATGTGATCCACGGTGAATGGCACCCACATTGGAGAACCAACCAAACCACTAACTAGTAATTTAACCAAACAACGTAAACAATAATTAATGCAATAAAAGATTTAGTTCCCATAACAAAATTCATGATTATAAAAGTAACTATGCGAAAATGCTCCTTAGAACTGAAAGTCATTGTACCAAAATATCTAACAAGTCAAGAATAGGGGATGGAACTCCTAAAAAGAGCATAACAATCTAACTGTCTAAAGTGTCTGAGCCCAAAAATATGGACAAAAAAAATAGCGAGGAATCCATAGCAGCCTAGAGGAAGTGACTCACCCTTGGATTCAGATAACTGAGGTCTCATAGTTGATGTCTTGAAGCAACTGTCTGGATATGTCATGTACTCAATAAAAAAAAAAGTGCAATATCAATACACAAGCATGATATATTGGTAAGATCATCGGCTAGTTTCAATCATATAAAATATGAACAGAACACTACAACTTAGTAATAAAACATATAATACACCATCATAAAACAAGTATGACACACATGCACCATAACCATGATTCACCACAATACAACAAGCCAATTCAGTTCTCTCATGAAACCTATACACATAACGTTTACTGTAACGACGTGGTATCCGTTTCCATTGTTAGTGTAATTGTAGCGATCTGTTAGGCCATTTTGAGTACTAGGGATTTTTCTTTCATAACAGATCATTTCTGTAGATTTAAACTGAAAATTTGAACTATTCGTTTAACTATGGTTATTTGGTTGTGTCACGATAAAAAAAATGGACGTGATGACACTCGTCTTATCCAACAAAGACAAGTCAGCCTAAAACCAAATATAACGATAAATGCGGAAGTAAAAAAAGAATAACATGTTTAACAATAAATAATAACACCGATAACAAAATCAACTTAATTAACCCCCAAAATCTTGTTGTCATGTGTGCAAGCCTCTAATGTATTACAATAGATTTAAAAAGAAATACAAGTCTCAAATGATGTTGTCTCTAAAGTAGAACAAGATCATAAGTAGGAGTAAGATGGTCTGCTGAAATGACAAACAACTACCTCACAAGTCTCCACGGAAAGCCTCAGACAAGAAGAAATAGTATCACGAAGAACCGGGCTCATAACCTATACAATTGTAGATGCAAGGGGTGAGTACCAAACCACACGGTACTCAGCAAGCAAACTCCTAAACACAAAGCTAAGGGTATATAATACGGGTACTCCTACCACCCCAACCGAACCTCCACAACTACAATCTGCATAAAACTACGACAACCTAACAATTTACAATTTCAATAGCACATAGCTCAATAACAACACTCCAACAATTACAGATCAACAATAACACATAGTCATATCCCCCTCATACTTAGTATATTCCATGTACTAATACATACTTATGCCTACATTGTTTCACTAATGTAGGGTCCTACTCTCCTATTCTCCATACTCGTGGCTAGTTGATTGGTTTGAGCTTTTGAAGATTGGGGAGTCTTCATGATCTGAGGGCCAAGAGTCTTTTATTTTTTTCTTACCATTTTCAGTTTCAGACTTTGTATGTGATGTATGGGTTACGTCCCAATCACTTTCCTTATAATGTAATAGATGGCTTTGAGACTAATGTTTAGACTTTCACTTTTGTCAAACTATTTTGTATGAAATGCTCTCTTTGAACTCTTTACTTCTATTATCTTGTATGATGTATGTTAAGTGGCTTGTGTAGGGCCTCTCGGGGTTCTATATGATATGTTACGCCTAGGGTCTACTTTGGATCGTGACACACTTGCTATTCAAAGAAAAAGGTTTAGAAAGGTCCTAGGATGTCTCATAAGCCACATCGAGTAAAGTCTTGTTCATGAGTGTGAAGCGTACCACATTTATGAATAATAGGCTATAAGATGTTTAGGAAACTCCAGTTCTTTCATTACTCTAAAGTCGTGCCATAGATTTTATCTCAATAAAGGTTCTCCTCTCCTAACCCCTGTTTATGATTTTCAGAATATACCTCCATGAAGGAATCCTATGAGAAGAAATGTTCATGAAAATATGGAGCCCGAGGTTCCCCAAGTGTCGGTAGACCCTTTGGCCGAGCAAGTAACTAATGATGAGTTTTGAGCCGTATTTCATGCATTGACCCAAGCTATATGACTCCCGTGAACCCGGGTGGGTACGACGACAACAATGGTGAGGGACTTTACTAAGATGAATCCTCTGGAATTTCATGGGTCTACAGTTGAGGAAGATCCTCAAGAGTTCATTGATGAGGTTTACAAGATAGTGGGAATTATGGGTATCACTTCGGTAGAAAAGGCGGAATTGGACGCTTATCAACTCAAGGGTGTTTCTCAATTTTGGTTTAACCAATTGAAGCAACAGAGGGCAATAGATGCGGGCCCTATTAATTGGGAAAAAATTAAGGTTGTTTTCCTTGATCGGTTCTTTCCCCTTGAGATGAGGGAGGCAAATGTACTTGAGTTCATTAACCTTCGTCAAGGAAATATGAGTGTGAAGGAGTATGCTTTGAAATTTACGCAATTGTCCAAATATGCTCCAACTATGGTTAGCAATCTAAGGGCAAGGATCAGTAAGTTTGTGTCAGGTGTTTCCGACTTGGTGGTCAAAGAATGCCTAACTGTCATGCTTGTTAAGGAGATGGGTGTATCCCATTTGGTGGTTCATGCACAACAAATAGAAAAGGAGAAGCTTAAGGAGAAAACCATGGATTCAAAGAGGGCAGGAAGGGATAATGGTGATTTCTCACATACAAGGTCCAATGGAGGAAATCGTTCTCAAGGTAATAGTTCTAGTGAGCCAATAGTGTCCGAGTGTCAGGAGTGTGGAAAAAGACATAAGGGAAAGTATCTAGCAAGTTCAAATGCATGCTTTGGGTGTGGAAAGAATGGTCACAAGATGAGACATTGCCCATTTCTTACTGCTAAGGGAAAGGATGGTAGGTGTCACGACCCAAAGTGTCACGACCCGAGCCTACACCCTGGACGTGATCGGCACTCGAGAACCATTTTTGGTCCCCAAACGAACCCTCATCCCGGCTAACTACAAGCGGAAGACTAACTCTAGTATACAAAACTTAAAACTGAATTAAATTTATTGAACTCAATTACAAAATCTTTAACTCAAATGATAAACTCTGAATAAAATAATATATTCAACTCGCTAGAAATAGGCAACTCAAGTCTTTGAAACATTTAACAAAATAAATGAAATAGACTTCTCAAACTATACTGTCTATCTATGAAGCCTCTAAATGACAAAGATGAAAGTCGGGACAAGTCCCACGACATCCTGACAAAACTGAAAAGTAAATGAAATTCTCCGGAAGCAATGAGGCTCACCATAGCTAACTGGAACTGCAAGTGGTATCAACGAAATGCTTGTTGATGATCCTGAATATCTGTATTTGCATCATGAAATGATGCAGGCCAAATGGGTCAGTACATGGAATGTACGAGTATGTAAGGGGAATTCTAAAGCATAAACATAATCTTGAACTTGATAAAAACGAAACATACTTACCTCTTCTCAACTCACTCGATCCAACTCAACTCAAGAATAAGATACTCAACTCAAAGGTACTCAACTCAAGATACTCAACTCATGATACTCAAGGATAAAGCAACAGTAAAAGATGCAACATATATGGAAAGCTTTTAAAATAGTAGATGAGAACTCAATGTATTGAAGAATACAATAATAACTCAGTTTGTATATATAAAAATACAATATAACTCTGTGGGAGTTTCTCTAACCGACAACAATCACTATGAGTTATGTGATGATACAACGTCTCGCCCAGCTGCCAGAACTGTCCTACACTTTGCCGGGGTATAAAACCTCTCAACTAAGTGGATCCACTAGTCTATGCTAAAATCATTAAGGAATTATCTAAAAAGTATGACCCTTTCTACCCATGTTGGCTACATAGTTTATGGAGGCTGTGAGTTGTCTGAACTCTCCCCCATATCGGTGCTCAATACTACTCCTAAAATATAACTAGCTCATATATTTTAAAACATAACTCTGTGTATGTTTTGAGATTATTACTCAAAATCTTATTCTTAAAAGAGATGGTACTTAAACTTCTCAAAACTCTTTTGAAAATCTCAGTTTCCTCTCATCTTAAATGTAAAAACATTTACTCTGGGAATACTTAGTTCCCATATATCATTTTAAAGAAAATGAACTAACTCTACTCTTCCTCAAACTCATATGCTC
The DNA here is from genome assembly GCA_029582445.1 of Solanum paucissectum. NCBI lineage: Eukaryota > Viridiplantae > Streptophyta > Magnoliopsida > Solanales > Solanaceae > Solanum > Solanum paucissectum. The sequence continues at coordinate 12,855 of JAJONZ010002189.1, read as the reverse complement.
AAATCTTAAAACAAGTTTTAAAACAATTTGTAAAAAGACTTCTTAAAATAGGGTTCATGCCGAATTATGGACTTGAACGACTCAATTCAAGGTTTTCAATAATCATGCATAAAACTCAATACTTGGAACTCAACAACTCTAGAACTCAAGGAGTCAATGATACTACTCATCTGAAGAATGCTCGACTTGGAGGGTTCATGTGGGATTATGGGCATGAACTATTAAACTCAAGGACTCAATAATACTTCTCATCTCAAGACTGCTCGACTCATAGGGTTCATGCGGGATTATGGGCATGAACTACTCAATTCAAGGACTTTCATGTTTAACATGTAGTAGCCCCATGATTAGGAATATAATTTCAAAAGGATTAGAAACTCAATACTCAAGACTTAGAACTTGAAGGTACTACTCCTCTCAAAGGTGCTCAGTTTACGAAGTTCATGTAGAATTTATAGGCATGAATGACTCGACTCGAAGACTACATAATAATATGGGACTCATGTATACAAATCTTCTCATTCTCATACTTACTTTCTCAAAACTTAGCTTAAATCGATAGTAGATCACAAAGGATTCACAATTGAACTCAAAGACTCTCTTGAACTCTTTCTTGAATTTGAATTATGAATTCTCAAGAGTTATGATTCATTATATGAAGGATCTTGATTATAGTGTAGACTCATGATACATTCTCCTCACTCTCATGCTCACTTACTTGAGTCTTGAAATAAGTTACTAGAAATTGTAGAAGACACCTAAAAAAGACTCAAAGGGACTTTCTCAAAATATTTGAAAGAACTCTCAAGACTTGACTCTTAACTCTACCTTTAATTCAAGGTTATGATTCATGTTAGGAATGATTTCTAGGTGTTTAGAATCAAATGGGAGTCAAGGTACCCTTCGAAAGAACTCAGACGGACGAAACGACGGAGAACGGATAGGGCAGGCGACCCTGGCACACTGAGTGGCATGGGGTGCCAGCCCTCTACCTACAAAGTTGTGGTTGGGGCGTACTGGCTGGCGTAGGGCGCCAGCCCCAACCCAGAAAACCCCGATGACTTTTCTTGCTCATTTTCTGACCCTAACTCACCTAGAATCGAATGGTTTCTTCCCCAATCACTTATATTCGAATACCTAGCCAAAGTACATAGGAATATACTAAAAAAATCTTAAAATCCATACAATTATCCCAAGAACTCATCAAAATCCTAACAAAACAAGATTTAGAATGAAGCTTCAAGAAAACTTAACAAGAACTCATCAAGAACTTAAATCCTTAAATTTCAAGAACGAAATTATGCTGAATAAATCATGATTGATGCGTGGGTGAGATAACCCAATACTATGGAAGCTTACATACCTCTTAGGGATCAAACCCTTGGCAAAATCCGCAACGAAACCTCAATAACTTGATGAAACCTTGACTTTTCTCTTCTTTTCTCTTCTTGAACTCTTTTCTAAAACCCTAGCGTGAATTATGATCTAAACTGAACCAAATAGTTTAGACCCCTATTTAATTACTAAAAATGAATTAAATCTGATAGGATAAGGAAAAGACCAAAATACCCCTCTTAAATCTCGGCAACTCTCCTTAAATAGACAACCTGAATTCAAACGGGCATATCTCCCTCATAGGAGATCAAAAATTAGCAAACTCAGTAGTGTTGGAAAGAGGACTCATAGATCTTTTATTTGATATTTTATGGGTCTCCTAACTCATCCTGTACTGAAAGTTATGGTCGTTTGAAGTTGACCCTAACCTTAAAGAAACCTAGGATTGCCTTGAATGAATTCTCTTTAGTTCTTTTTGGAACTCGAGGTGCTACATTTTGTGACCTTAACACTTAATAAAAAATTAAATTCCTTGGTAAAAACTTACTCACTACGAAGAATGGTTCGAGTCTTAGCTCAAAATATTTCTGGGTTGTTACATAAAGTACCCTCCTAGACGTGACATGGCGCATAAGACGCCGAAAGGGAATACACAAGCGACTTAGCATACATTATACAAGATAATATAGTTTAAGAGTTTAAAAGACAATTTATATCATAAAGAGTTTGTCAAAAACAAAGTGAAAGTCTAAATATTCTCAAAGCCATCTATTACATCAACAATAAGTGGGACGTAACCCATGTATCACATGCAACATCTAAAAAGTAAAGACGATAAGTAATAAAAGGTTAGGCCCTTGGAACATGAGGACTCGCCACTTCCAACAACTACTAAAGTGATCACTAGCCATGGGGATGCGAGATTAGAGCGTCGTACCCTACATTTGGGAAATAATGTAGGCAAGAGTATGCGTTAGTACAAAGAATGTACCAAGTATGATAGCAATGCATTAAAGTTATAAAATCATGCTAAAAGGACTTTTCGTGATTTGCAAAGACTAATTTAAAACATAAGTTAAGAGAATAGAAGCATAATCATGATAATGGTCAATGCAAGTAAAAATCATCATTTAACACATGTGAGATACTTTTAGAAGTAACCTTGGTTCATCATCATTGTGGGTGTTAGCCTTAACTGACTTAGAGACCATGTGAGCTATAACATGGAATCTGGTGTCTATCCCACACCGAAAAAGGGATGTTCTTACTTGCCAAGGTAAGAACCATAACTTCTAGCTTAAGTGGATCCACTAGCTAATGTCTATCTAAGACAACCCTATGGTGGCACATAGTTATGGGACACAGGTAATCGCCACTTATCCACTCAGTGCTAAGCATAATTCCCACAGAATAGTCATCAATCATACTTATCTTATCTTTAAAGGACATGGGTAATCGCCTCTTGTCTTATCATTGCAGGACATGGGTAATCGCCTCTTGTCTTATAATCCATTGGAAGCGCACATCAAGTACCAATCCAAGCTACAATTCATTAGAATAGCACATATTTATTCATTCATAGTTTAGTTGATAAAACCTTTCAACTTTAAGAATTCTTTATGTGAGAAAATCCTTTCACATTCATGTATTGAGTAATATGTGAGAAATCCTTTCACAACAACAACAACATTGATTCTTCACTCTCAAAGCAATCTTAAATCATTTTCATCAATTTTCATAAGAACATGCATATTTTCATAAATTCATCTTCCATAATTCAAAACCAACTTTTAATCATCATAGTCTAGAAAACATGAGATAAGCATGGGTTCATGGGAATTCAACTTAAAAGCATTCAATTACTTCAATTAAGGCATAGGAAAACATAAAATAATCAATTGAATCAACATTGAAAAGAACCCATGGCAATTGAATAAAACCCTAGTTTGATTGGGGAATGTAACTTTACAAAATTGGAGAATTCATGAACTCTATGGAGGAAAGAGCTCCATAGGTGAAGACTATCATACCTTGATGCCAAAAGCTTGCAATTAATGGTGGATTTGGAGACGTGATCTTGAAACCCTAGACTTCTTCTTCTTCCTTAGAGAGAGAAATATGTGATAGGATGAAGTTGATCAACTTTTGGGAATTTAGGAGAATGAATTGGGACTCAACATTTTTAGAAAAGATTAAACTCGCCAGTCATGGCTCCACCTACGGCCCGGAAGCAAGTCCACGGACCGTCAGTGGTTCCGTAAGTGGCACCAGTTTTAAAAAAAATTGCAAAAAATATTTCTTTTCAAATCTGAGGTGTTAGAGTAGGCAAGATCAAACTTGACAAGATCATGAGGGTTGCCTAGATGCGGAAATCGGTAAGTTATGATCTTTTAGCTTGTGGTTATGCATTGCTTGATGACTGGGTGTTTTGTTGACTATGGTAAGACTCCATGTATGGTTATTTTGTTTGAAGTCAACCTTGAAATCTTGGTGGAAATTCCTTAAGCATTTACTTGTATGTGACAATGGTTCCGTGGTTGTTAAGACTTTGTGCTATGCTTGGGTTGAGGGAGATGAATTCGAAAAGACTAACGAGGTTTGGTCCCAAGAGGGAGATAGTGTTTTTACATGGTTGGTATGTGTGTGGAACTATTTAAATTATGGGAAGGGTTCTTTGCTATAGTTTGATATGGAAAAAGGCTCGAGGCGATGTGATGTCTTATTATCCCTATCGCTTTTTAATATCTTGGAGTTTAGCTTGAGGCACTAGTCACTCATGTTCACTCTTTAGGATTCTCACGTTCTTAGTCATTCTCATATTTCCTCGTGCATTCATGCTCATGAAATTTGAATTTTAAGAAAATGAGGTAGCTTGACTGGTTTCTTCATGATTATATGCATTTGAGTGTGATTTACATGTTTACCCTATGAAATGATGTTTCGAATATGTTTGAGCTTGGAGTTGATATTCCTCCTTGGTTATGTGTTGTTGATGAAGTTTCATTCTTGTTGGGCTATTAGATCTTATCCCCTACCCTCCGTACATTGTCTTGAGTCCCATTCGAGGACGAATGTCCCCAAAGGGGAGATATTATACCACCTCAGAATTTGGAAAAGGGAGAAAATAATATTTTTGGGTAGCAGGCTATGTCTACGGTTTCTATCTACGGACTGTAGAAGCATCCTTACGGGTCGTAGGTGGCAACGGTAAGAATGGAGAAAATATTTTTTTTAAAAATAAGTCCCAGTACCCTTTGTACAGTTCACTAGGACATCCTGTCATGTATGAGTCATAGATAGGTCTTGTAGGTGACCCCCAAACTTAGTGAAATTTTAATGTTTAAAGTTGGTTTCTATGGTTGGCATGTACGTACCATAGAAAGACCTACAAGACGTAATGAGTACTATCAAAGATAGGTGATATTTAAGGTCCCAGTACTTGTTCTATGATTGACTAGTATAGTCCGTAGGTCTGAACCGTAAGTCGAGTCGGCAGTTATTTTTGGGGGACTTTTAAGTCTTTTCCCTAATTGATTAATGTATAAACTATGTCGTTTTACCTCTAAATCTAAGCCCTATAAATACCCTTCACCCTTAGAAATTCCCCCCAACTTATTGATTCCCTCAAATTCCTAAAGTCTCTGCAAGGTTATCTCCAAAAAATATTTTCTCTAGATCAAGGAAGAAGAAGATAAGGTTCTTCAAGTTCAAGTTTCCTTTATTCATCATTGCTTAGGGATTCAATAAAGGTATGTAGGGAGTTCATCAATGGGTTCCAATCACCCATTAAGTCCCAAAGTTTTCAATTCTCCAATTCAATTTTCCAAAATAAAGTGATTAGGTTTTCTTTCAATTCCTCATGGGTTCTATTTGTATGGATTCAGTTGCTTGATCATGATCTTATTTTGATGATTTAGACTTAATTACATGCTTTTCAACTAATTCCATTTGAACTCATGCATTGATTTATGAATTTTGACTATGAACCCTAATTTACATGAATTTATGAAGAAACATTAATCTATGAATATATCTTTTTATAAAATCATGCATATTTTTATGAAAGCAATGTGTATGACTTAAGTAAAGTTATAAATTAAGGTATCTATATATTCTGTGAAGCTAGTCCACATGAAATGAATGCCATCTAGATTTGCCCTCAATGCTTTTGGCTATTTTCCTAAATTAGGTCTTGATTAGTATGGTATCCGAATATGCCATCAATGATAATATATCACATTTTAAAACTATTTCCATTAGTAGTATGGCATCTTTAGTATGAAGTTAATGAATATGAGTCTTACAAAGCTATTATGAAAAGATCATGGATGGTGAAAGGTTTTCTCACGCATGGTCTAAGGAGCTACTCTATGATGTTTCTTGCTTGAATTAGTATCTTAATTATAATTTTCCATGGATGATAATATGAATATGATTAATGACTATTTCATAGGATTTATACTTAGCACCGAGAGGATATTGAGATTGAAGCTCTCCCGTTGGTTGAGGGTGGGTTTCGAGTAGCAATCTCCCTATCCTATAACTATGTGCCATCATAGGTTTGTCTTAAATAGACATTAGCTAGTGGATACACTTTAGATCAAGTTTATGGTTCTTACCTTGGCAAGTAAGGACATCTCTTTTCGGTGTAGGACGGATACCGAATTTCATGTTATAGCTCACATGGTCTATGTCAGTTAATGATTAACTCCCCATAAAATGAACTAAGTTAATTACTAATGTTTTATGAAGCTTTCTTTATGATTTAAAGATGCATTGACCATGTTCATGATTTATGAATTCTCTTAAATGATTTTACTATATTTTAACTTGGTCATGCATTTCATGCTATCTGTTCTTATTCATATATTACCTTCCATTATAAAAAAATAAAAAAATGTTTTCAATTATGTCCCTTATGATCACATCTCTTGTTTATTGCATTCCCCTCATACTTAGTACATTCCATGTACTAATGCATACCCTTCCCTACATTATTTCACTAATGTAGCGTTGACGCTCCTATTCCCCATACTCGTGTCTAGTTGATTAATTTGGGCTTTTGAAGATTGGTGAGTCATCATGATCCGAGGGCCAAGAGTCTTTTATTGCTTTCGTGTCATTTTTTTTCCAAAATTTGTATGTGATGTATGGGTTACGTCCCAATCACTTTCCTTATGCTGTAATAGATGACTTTGAGACTTATGTTTAGACTTCCGCTTTTGTCAAACTCTTTTGTATGAAATGCTCTCTTTTAATTCTTTACTTTGATTATCTTGTATGATGTATGCCAATTGGCTTGTGTAGGGACTCTCAGGGTTCTATACATCATGTTATGCCTAGGGTCTACTTTGCGTCGTGACAATAGAACTTGCTTTAGAAATTTTTCTGCAATTGTTTCCTTCCCAATTTGACTTTTCAATTTATGAGATGTTACATTATATGTTATATCGACATTTGATTGATTGGGATGCATCATCATCCCCTTTTATTGATATTATATTTTACACATGCATTAATATGAGATTGAGTAAGAGTAAAGATTTGACACGTGGAGATCGTTTGTGTTGGGATCGGTTTATGATTATAAATTGGGCGTGTGGATATTGTCCTTATTGGGAATTGTTTAATTTTATAATAGTGCATTGATATCATCGGCACAGACACATGGATATCGCCTGTGTCGGTATATGGACCACGCAAGTCCCTCGTGGGTCACGAAATCTCGATGTATTTTTGAGAAGTATTGTATATAGATAGTTGAGAGAGTGCTTGACATTTGAGACATATCATTTTATAATGTTGCATTGCATGTCGTTACATCTTTCATTCTTATTTGATAATGTGCTTCTTTGGTGGTTGGACATTATGTGACATCTTATTATCCCTATTTGATGAAACTTGATTGATTAGTATAATGTAGACGTGTAAAATTAAAAGATGATTTTCTTATATAATCTTGTCACCACTTTTTCGTTATCGACATATGAGATGTACTGAGTACACGTGGTTTTGTACTCATACTATACTCGTTGCACTCCTTTGTTGTGCAGAGCTGATTTCCAATACGAGTGCATGTTGTGGAGCTTTCTAAGTCTGAGCTTGGATTATCTTGGAGTTGTGGTGAGATGCTTGACTGTTTTGTGGCCCACACCTCCCTCTGTCTCGTTATTTATTCTGTTGTTTTAGCATTCGTACATGATATTTCTTACATTTAGACTTGTTACTTTAATTTCAGACTTGCACCGTATTTTGAAGCTCTTGTACTTATGACACAAAATTTTGGGTGGTATTTTAGCTTTTCGAATTTCATACATATGAAAAGCTTAGTATTTGAGATATTCTACCTGTTGTTTATTTTTTCACCTTATTTATTTAGTTAAATTGGTAAAACTAGTAGGTTGGCTTACCTATCATTACATGTGAATTTGGGTCATGAGAAGGTGTGGTACCCTTTCCCATTGTACCGGCATGGTACATCTTCCTATTGTTAAGAGTCGTTAGGTAGAGAGTATTAAGAAAAATAGTCCATGTATTATATATGGTATTATTTAGTATTATGTTTGATAAGATTTTTGGGCCTACGTATAACTAATCCATGGATTAGTTATACACCATACATGGTATTATAGGGTGTATAACTAATACTTTCCTTTTGATGATATTAGTAATACATATGATTTAATATCATGGGATTAATATATGCAAAAAAAATTTATCCCTCAAATCCTTTAGTCATTTTATTTATTTTCTTTATTTTATGTTTTATATTTATACTAGTAAATTTGTTTAATAAATTAACTTACAAATTTTATTATTAAGAGAAATTTGTTTGTTTCTAAATAAATCCAATACAATATTTGAAATATGAGTTGTTTAACATTTACTAATTGAAAAGGCAAATATATCACCACATGGTGTTTGTGATATTGATTGAGAGTATTATTTGTTGATATATATATATTCTAATTATTTTTTATTTTAAAAAATCTATAAAATTGCATACATATTAAAACTACAACTTGTAATTTTTATGTGTAAACGTAGATGGTTTATTCAATGTTACTATCGTTTACCGTGTTATCGGTTTAAAAAATAGATGATCTATCCTTTATAAATTGAAAATTGATGTTTTTTGAGTGATAATTATTTGCTGGCACAAAATTCAAATGAGAAAATAGCAAACATGCCGATAAAATTGTTCTTCTCCTAGCTAGTTAGAAGGCCACAAAAAAGTAATATTGTCCGACATTTATGTACCTCGACCCAATTACATAAAATAGAAAATCTCATAATAATTCAAGGGTTTAATTGGAAAGAAGCTTCTTGTAGAGTTTTAATACAAACACAAGATTAGGTGGGAATCAATAAATCAAACACTTGATAAAAAATAAACCTTGCATTACTAATTCATGCATTACTAATCCCTGAGTTATTAATCTTTGTACCAAACGACCCCGTAGTGTACCGGTGTGGTATCTATTCCAATCATATGTGTCGACGTGGACACACAACACAACCACAATCGCACTAAATACCAATCACACATGTACTTTCAAGTAACACATTCATTGCATGCAATTGACAATACCTTTAATTTCACATCATGTCATTTACGATTTTTCTAATCATATATCATGCATATATTACTACAAAGAAGTTGACAAACATATATAACATAAATGGAAAACAAAGAACAATCGCCTACCTCAAATCAAGCCTTGAAAACTCTAAAGAACTTGAGTTTCCACTTGTTATAAATTCTGACTTGTTCTTGGTTCAAAATAATACATAAACACGACAATCAATGAATAGTGACCCAACAATATCCGGATCATAATCAATTCCTAATACCCAGGCCATTCACATGATCATTTTATCTGATCAAGACTTTTCTCACCATTAATTCAAGTCAAAATCCTTCTCCAAGAATAACACCCTAGATTCTAAGGCTTAAGAGTCAGAGTACAAGTTAGGGGAGTAAGTAACTTACCTTTACCGAAGAAATTGGTGAAAAAACTAAGGAAAGATGCTCTAATCCTTTCTTCTTCCCAACAACAAAGTTGCATAAAATAAAAGGTTTTGAGACTTTTTCTACACAAAAATCCGACTAACCCCACTATAGCAGCATCACCATAGAGGCCCACCCACTTTAGTGAGAATTAAAATTTACCCCACTATAGTAACTTGCATGGAGGCAGAGACTTAGAAATCCTCCCCAAAGCCCCCATTTCACAACACATCTTCGAAACTTGACAATCTATACTAACTTCTTTACATCTTCGACATGCCACCCAATTCATTTTTGAATTGTCCTAGACCCCACCTGGCTCATATTGTGTTTGATACTGGTCTAGCCTAGAAATTTCAAGTTACTACCCAATTTTTTTTTGTTTCAATTCTTTTCACCATTGGTCTATCCATAATGATCGAAAATGGCCGTTATATATTTATTGTTGAAGAAGAGATATCCTTCAGGTGAGTAGTTAATCAAATGTAATAAAAAAATTTTAGTTAATAGTAGGGGACGACTATTTGCCCATTTATGGGCGAAGTGTCTGTTATGGTCTGTGTTATTAGGAGGATTATTTTGGTATGTGGTGCCAAAAAATTATCCGTTTTGAAAATAAATAAATTAATATTACCTTTTTTAATGTGGTATAAGTCTCTTCACCATTTTATATATATATATTTTTAATTATGTTATCTTAACATGATTATGTGAATTGATTGAGGATAAGAATGTTTTTTTTGGGGGGGGGGGGATGTGGAGGAGGTAAATCTTCTCTTTATAACAAAATTATTTTAGAATTTGAATCAAACTATTCAAATATTCATTTTAGTATATAAAGTTTTTTACAATAAAATCAAGATAATATATAAGGCCTCTTGTTTCTAATTATCTTTAGATCATTAATTTTATTAAGACACTCTTTGTATGAATTGGTCAAACTGAATATTATCAAAACTGATATCTTTTATGGTTATTGTATTTCTAATGAAAAATCATGACTTTTGAAAAATAAAAAAAATACATTTATTTTTTGTATTATGGATGATCTTAAAGTAAATAAAACAAAAAAGAGAAATTGTACTTGTGTGAATCAGGAAAAACTAGTGAGAATAAATATGTTATTCAATCATTAAACTTTGTTCTTTCTCTTAGGATCAAACATTTATTCTTAATTCCACCTTCAATTTAATCACATGAGTGATTTATAAAGTCTATCAAGTCTTGAATTCTATGTACAATGCGTTCGTTTTCCAAGTGACCATCCATAATTTACAAATTTTATTATTGAATTAACACTTCTAATTTTTGAAGACTATGTGTGATCTATTTTTCCAAAGATCTCCTACTCTAATAAAATCTATGTATAATTTGGTTGAATCGTGTCAATCTTTATCTTGGAGATGTTCGATTGTACTCACATATTAGTCTTGACTTTCCATAGTGATTTAATAGATTGAAAACATATTAATCAATCCTATAGAAAATAGAATTGCCTAAACACAATCATTACACACTTTTCTGGATTCTTCACAGGCCCACAAACATCATCAGAAAATGATAGATTTGATCACAATGAAACTAACAGATTTAACAAATTTTATAAATTACACCATCTACTCATTCTCTCTACTATATTTCTCAATATATATCTATTAGAGATGTCTTTCATGTCCTTTTCTTCCATATTCTTTACAATTGCACATAACATTCAAAAAAATTGTTTCACCACTTTCGTCATTTTCACAAAGATATTAAGCATCATGTTATTTCTTGGGGCATTGGGGTTTAGGGGTGTGAAGTCGGTGGGATCACATCTTATATGACTTAATTAAACAGGTAATGAATAATATATATATGATTATAATAAATATAATGAGTATATTGCATTTGTTAAATTACATTATTAGATATTATAGAAAAAAAGTATTTTAATATTATGTTATTATAAATTTTGAATATTTAATTCTATTAAATTTTATGTCTTGCAATAGTTGTTGAATGACATTTAAAAAAAATTGAAAATTAATTTAGCCATATAGAAATCGAAGAGAAATTAAGACGATTTTAAAAAGTCTAATTTTGATTATGTATTATAAAATAAATAAAAATTGATACGGTATAATTATTTAAAATAATCGATCAGGTTTGGACTATTGACACTCTTGCCCGACATCCACATACTCAGTCGATGACAGTCCATGCCAACCCTAAACTTGTGAGTTATCCAACTACCATGTATGCTACAAATTTCATATTGATTGACTCGAGAACACACTTGATACATGTGATTATTGTGGGTGTGAGTTTCATGAGTGAACTGGGTTTGCGTACTGTATTATTGTTGAGCATATTTGTTGTGGATATATTTGTATATTGTCTTATTTTACTAAGTTTCAATTTTTTATTTTTGTATTTAGTACATTGGGAGCTAGCCGATGATTCCACTAGTACACTGTGATTTTGTGTAATGATATTGTACTTGTTCTTTTTTATTGAGCACATGGCATATTTTAGCTGCTGCTATGCAACCTCAACTATGAGGTTGATGCTTTCTAAATTCAAGGGTGAGCTGCTTCTTCCGAGCTGCTCTAGATTCCTTTTTTTTCTTTAATCCATCTTTTGGACTTTGACCCTTTTTTTTTTTTTTTTTTTTTCTGTTTTGGAGTTGCATCCCCATATTTGAGACTACATAAATGTTTTAGTATACAACTTTTAGGTTCTAGGGGGTTAATTCTACAATATTTTATTGATTTTATTTTGGGATTTGACTTTTTTTTTAACAAAAAGATAAAAAATGGACCCAAGATTTTATTTGACCAAAATAAAAAAAAACACAATAACAAAAACTTATGGGTCTAGCCGTAGGGCTGGGCATTTGGTATTTCGGTTCGGTTTCGGTTTTTTTTTTTCCGGTTTTTTCGGTTTTCGGTTCTTGTATCATGTGTACCGAACACCGAACCGAAATAATTAGGTTCGGTTCGGTTTTTATTATTTCGGTTCGGTTTATATTATTTCGGTTCGGTTTTTGTTAGTTCGGTCGCTGGTTGTCACTGGTCGGTCGTTGGTGGTCGCCGGTGGCTGCTGCGTGCTGCTGGTCGGCTGCTGCAGTGCTGCGTGCTGCCTGCCTGTTGGGTGTCGCCTGCGTGTTGGCCTGCTGCGTGCTGGGTGTGCCTGCGTGTTGGCCTGCTGCGTGCTGGTCGGCCGTTCGTCGTTGGCTTGTTGCTGATCGGCCGGTCGCCGGAAGTGGGAAGTGGAACTGGAAAGTGGGAAAATAAAGTGACTGATGTGCGGCTAACTGCTAAGAAAAGATTGAAAACAAAAATCTGAAAAGTCAAAAGTTTGAAAAGTAAAAGGCTAAAAGCTGAAAAGTGAAGTTTGACTTAATTTTGTCTATGTTTTTATTATTTAATATTACTAATTAATATAATATTAATAATATTATAAATATAATATAATATATTTCGGTAAACCGAAATACCGAAAAATACAAAAACTCATACCGAAAA
>JAJONZ010002188.1:0-33339 GCA_029582445.1 Solanum paucissectum | reverse complement strand
TGAAGTTGGTCGATTAAATTTCAAATTTGTCTGAAATTCTTACCAAGCAAGTGTTAATCTTTGTTTCCTTTACTTTTCATTTACATTTTGCCCTATTTTTCGTTTAAAATATGCCAAATATTAAAGAAAAATGGAGATTTTACGTTTTTTTACCGTTGTAGCTTTGTGATGTGGCAAAAAATCACTTCCTCACGCGCCTAGTAGAGAGTGTTGTCAATTTCTACGCCAGGTGGACAAAAAAGGTGTACGCGACGGAGGAATAAACAAGTTCGGAGGGGTAATTAAAATAAAATTTAATTTAAATATACACCGTATAAAAAGCTTCAAGTCAGGGGATAATGAGTACTTTTGCCTTAAATAAATGTACAAACAGTCTATCAACAAAGCCAAAACAAAAAAGTTTAATATATAGACGGTTCTTTAAATATATTAATAAATTTTATATAAATACTTAAAACACATTTCTTATTAGATATTTTCATTTGAAAATTTAAAAAACTTTGTGCATATAGTCAAGTGTTTATTATGTATAAGTTAACTATTCAAATTATGTCACTTTTTGTAATCATACACATTTGCTTAAATAAGCTATAAAACTTTAGATTTGTTTTAATTGAGATTGATGTATATAATTAAAAGATATGACATATTTTATATAGTTAACTTAACTACCTAATAAATGTTTGAAAGCACGCACAATTTTTTTTTAAAATTTAAATAAAAAATATTTAATAGGAATATTTTATTATTTATTCAGGTGTTTAATTGACATAAACAACATTTTTAATATCTAAATTAAATTTACAGACAAATTTATAAATGTATCAATGTATCAAACTAAAAAAAACAATCGTGGTGGATTATGAAACAACATAAGGTTTCTAAAAGCATTCAGAATATTGCAATTTTTGCTAGGTATAGAAAAATGAAAAAATCTTCGAAATGTCAATATTTTGACATTTAATGTACGAAAAGTACTTTTTGACGCTGATTTTTGAGTACATATATGGTGCGATTTTCTCTATTTCATTTGGCTAAATTTCACCTTTAGAAGTATTGGGCTAAGTAGTTGGGCTTACCTTCCCAAAGTGAAGAGACGTGGGTCTAAAGTCCAGTCCAATAATGGTGGCAGGGATATCTAACGTTACTAACAAAATAAATATTTACTGCAAATAAATACCCATATAAAAGATAAATTATTATATTACTATGTGATGTTAAATTAGGTTTTGTTATGTGCTCTACGAACAAGCATTAAGATTCTTTGCTCAATGACATTATGATCAAATATATAAGACGCATTAATAGATATTGTCATAACTACAATTACCAACTACAATTATTGATTCAATTATCAATTTTTTATCTTCAGTTTCAATGTCGATCAGAAGCTACGCGCAAAGGCATGCAACTCATAAGGAAGTTTCGTTCTGAGGGATTCAAAATATCCATAACTATTGTCAAGTTTGGGCATACTAAGTAGGCGTTTGGCCATGCGATATCATATCACGATATGGTATCGTGAGATGGAATCAACGTTTGGACATGCGATTTTACGCTGATTTCATCTCATGATTCCATATCATGAGATGTGATTTCATATTCTCCAAAACCATGATATGAAATTATATGGGAATTCCATATCATGATTTGAGATATTTTAATACAAAAATTGATTCACGAGTTTATATTTTATTAAAATAACCCCACATTTATATTTACTAACCATTTATTTCATAAGTAAATAAAATTTATAATCACATCATTACTTTTTAAAATTTATTATTCTCACCGACATAAAATTTATTATTCTCACCAACATAAAGTCACTTTGACTCACACCAAATTGTTGAGTAATAAATTTATTTTATGGCCTAAAAAAGTGCACATTTATATTTTATTTGTAAGTTATTAGTATTTAGTTACATATTTCCTATCAACTTTATTTAAAGAGATAATATTTATTTTATGACTTTACATTGTCTTGGAAGCACTATTTTTATTACTCTTACAAGCATTATTTTTATGAAGTGCATTCTATAATGCTTCCAATTTATTTTATGTTCACTAAACTAATATTGATGTATTTTTTATTTGATGGGTTTTTGTTGGTGCGATTGATGGAACATATATAGAAGGGGAGGTTCCTAAAGCGGTGCAACAAGCATATCGTAATCGCAAAGAAAGAACATCACAAATTGTCTTATGTGCTTGTGATTTTGATATGCAATTTACCTTTGTTGCGGCTGGTTGGGAAGGCACTGCACATGATAGTAAAGTACTTGAGAATGCACTTGTTGAACCAACGTCACAATTTTCATTTCCGCCATATGGTAACTTTAAATTACATCCTTAAAATAAGTATTATTTATTTACACAAAGTTGTCTCATTTACGTCACATATGCTTTTAGTAATTCTTTATAAAATGTTTGTTGGTAGATAAATATTATGTTGTTGATGCTGGTTTCCGAAACACAAAAGGAGTTTTAGCTCCATACAAAGGACTACGCTATCGTTTGCAAGATTACCGAGGAAGTGAAAGAGAGCCTCAAAATCCCAAAGAACTGTTTAATTATAGGCATTCATCTCTACGCAATGTGATTGAACGGACTTTTGGAGCTTGGAAAAATAGATTTAGAATACTTAAACAAGGCATGAACCATTATGATATACATAAGTGAAAATTATCATAAGCTTGTACAGTATTACAAAATTATTTGCGAGAATACCAAAGTACTGCTGAAATATTTATGGTCTATGAGCATGAAAGTATAGTTGCAGATGATATTGACCAACAAATGGCTCAAAGTAACAATGTTGGTTCGTCTTCTCGGTCACATGGTCGAGAAATGCAAGTTCAACGTGAGGAAATTGTCCGTACTATGTGGGAGGATTATATTAAAGACTAGTACACTACAATTTATGTTCAATTTTTTTTATTAAATTAAAGTTAGATGAAACAATTACTTAAGTGGAGAACAAATAGTTTTGTAATAATTTATTATGCGATTTTATAAATTTTTGTTTATTTGATAAGATTGAATAAACAATTGGAGCTATTTTAATAGTTTTACAACTTATGAAATTTTTATGTTAATGAGAAAATATGCAACACAAAAATTCCATATCGCATATCCAAACAAAACTTCAATTTCATCTCATGATTCCATATCATGATACCCTATCATGATTTCATATCATGATACCATATCGCATGACCAAACGGGCCCTAAAT
The DNA here is from genome assembly GCA_029582445.1 of Solanum paucissectum. Classification (NCBI taxonomy): domain Eukaryota; kingdom Viridiplantae; phylum Streptophyta; class Magnoliopsida; order Solanales; family Solanaceae; genus Solanum; species Solanum paucissectum. The sequence goes on along the minus strand of JAJONZ010002188.1, from coordinate 30,103 downwards.
AATGATTCAATTAAGACTGTGGTCATATCTTGATAAAATAGTGATGATGTGTCAATCATAAATACGCTGATGATGTGTCAATCATAAATACGCGATTCTTCAATAGGAAAAGACCACGCTAATCGTCTGAGTGTGTGGTGTGTTGTGGATGCACGAATTCACCTAGATGCCTCGCTAGTAATGAACAAATGACATGAATTAGTTGTTGTAATATATATGGTCAATGTGCATGATTTAAATACATTTCAATTTAATCTCAACAAACTTTTATTAAGTAAAAACTATTCGATTAAGCTAATTCTACTTTTTTTTATTGTTCTTTATAGTCACACTTATCAAATAATTAAAGAATCTGCACAGTCAAATTATGCATAATTTCATAGCATGTATATATGATTATACACGTGTGTATCTGAAAAATCAACGTTGTTTGGCCAAAGATTATAAGACATATAATATATATACACTTCACATTCAGTCGACTTCTCTTATAATTGGTCAATGTTACGTACATATTAAATCTAGTTAGTTACACATACGTTTGATGACTTACATACATACACATACATCCAATTTTCTTTAAGAACACATAATTGGTCATACATACATTAAACTTTTACTTTGAAAACGTATATACATATTCAATTGAGTGTCACACATGCATACACATATAAATTCAAGTTTCAATTAGAGACTATATAGGCATAAATTCAACTATGATCTGATTTATTATACGTACAATACAATATATTTTGCTATACACAACATTATTAATACTGTTTATATAAGTTATTTATGTATAAAAAACAATATGACGTTTGATTGATAATTTAGAAATTTCTATAACTAATAGTCTAATACATATATAAATTATAAAATAATCTATTTATTATTTTATACTTGATAGATGTAAATAACTAATATCTTACATAAAATAACTCTTTTATATGTTACTAGCTACCAACTAATTCCTTAATGAATTAGAAAGATCATCATGCCCTTGGAAAATAATGCCACACGGTTTCGGAGGCCCCAGGAAATTCTAGTTAGCTTAGCAAAGCAGTTGCGTCATCAAATATATTTTTCATTTTCGTCATCCCCAAGCAAACAACACTGACTAAACAACAAAACACAGCACGTCATCGATATAAGTTGTGGCGCAGTAATAGGAATGTTCTACTCTTAATTAGAGGTCTCAAGTTCAAGCTTTGAGTATGGAGAAAATTCAGTTGAGGGAGCCACTCGTGAATAGATCTTGTGGTGCGGGATCTAAATTTAGTTGAGACTCTCATGTAAACTCCGATCACCGTGTGGAAAACCAAAAAAAATACTTTACTTATTTTAGTTTTTTTTTTTTTTTTACATATATATGCGAATTTTCTTGATTTTTTTGGTGTATTTCACTTATATCTCATCTTATTAGTGATATTATAACTCTATCACTAATAATATAATTTTACAAGTAAAATTTGAATACCTGTGATTTTCGAATGAGCTCTCAGTTTAAATAAAATATATCCAATAAATAAGTAAGCAAAACAAATAGAAAGAAGTATGATAACTAAAGTAAACAACCAATAACACAAAATCATAATTAAATTATTTATAAATATAAAAAATTTAATAAATGATTGAAAATAAAATGAGACAGATAATAATTAAGAAAGAAATGAATTCAACATCCACAACCTTCCAACGAAGCCGCTCGGCCAAACAGGATACTATTTCTTTTCCATTAATACTCTTAAACTAAATTAAATAAAACACAATATTTATTGCCACAGTATATATATATATATATATATATATTATTATTATTTTCAGTGTGATCTACTATTTACTTCTTAAATAATTTTGATCTCTACCAAATTATTCTTCTGCTTTGCGAAAGCAATTGTTTATTAATTTATTTATTTTTTGAATTATTTGTTCATTATTTATTTTTTTGGTTTTCTTGCATCCATTTTATATGTCTCATTTTTTAATATTTTAAAAAAAATAAAATATTTCATTACAATTTAATTTTAAAATATCTATTTTATTTTTAATAATTTATTTATGTCTAAACTATGTGTAAAAACAAAACTTTGTACCAAGTCAGATTAACGTATAATGGGACGGAGGGAATATTTAGTTTGATATGATTAATGTCCACTAAGCCCTAGAAAATTTGCACAAATTCCAATGTTTTTTTTTTTAAAAAAAAAATCCTCACGGATCCCAAGAAACATAACTAAATCCTCAAAGTAGCAACTAACTGGTGGAGTATTTCATTTCAGAAGAAGACGAAGCAGCCTAAACAATTTTTTTTTACTTTTTTTCTGGGCGTCAGATTGAGTTTAGCTCTCTCAGGTAAATTGTTTTTTAATTTCTGATGGTGTATAATTGGATGCTTTTGCGTGAAGTTTGGTACACCCATGACTTTTTATTTTTATTTTAGTAACGACTTTGATGTAATGGATTTGGAAATTTTATCTGATGGACTTTTCTTTGTTTTCTTACTTTTTCTTGTCCAATTTTGACTGTTGTTTAGTGTGAATGCAGGAAAAATTTGATCTTGATTGTGATTCTGGGATACAAATTGAAAAAAGGCTGATTATTTTGGAGGATAATGGGATTTTTGCATTTTTTGAGCTTTGGAAAATGTTGGGTTTCTGCAAATGATTGCGAAAGTGTTAGCTTTGGTTGGTTACAGGGTGGAAAAAGGTGTAGAGTTTCTTGAAATTGTGAGGTTGAGGTTCTGCTTATGTTGGGATTGACTTGTCAAGATTGCGGTTGACAATAGGAGTTTCTTTTGGGTTATATTGGTTTGGGATCAATACCTTCTGGAATGTCTGAGAAGATGCTTCTTTTTTTCCCTTTTTCCTTTTTTATTTAAATGATACATTTGAAGTTTCTTTTAGTTGACAAAGGAAGAAAGATATTCAGGAGTGTTGAATTCTTGGAAACTCGGATATATAAGATACGAATCTGTTTTCACAATTGAGCAAGTAGTCTATAGTGTGGGGTTCTGGAAACAAGCATGTGCTTGTATTGATAGGGATCTGAAATTGTGAGAAGTTTGTGTGATCAGGTGAGATTTGCTTCAACTTGATTGTATCGCAAGGAGATCTAGCTCATCACGATCCTTACGAGGAGCTTATGTGTCTGGAGTGTGATAATAAGAAGTTTTGCTCTCAGTAGATGTTCTGTTTCGTAATTTTAGTCTAGGGGTCGTGATTTTTGTTTAAACCTATCATGGATGAAGCTTCGTGCAGCACGAATGCACTGCCTCCTTTTCTTGCAAAGACATATGAAATGGTGGATGATCCATCCTGTGATGCTATTGTCTCCTGGAGTTCGAATAATAAAAGCTTCATTGTGTGGAATCCTCCAGATTTTGCAAGGGATTTGTTGCCTAGATACTTCAAGCACAATAATTTTTCTAGCTTTATCAGACAGCTAAACACTTATGTAAGTGAGTTAGTTCCCCTCACATTTTTGAAATGATTTTTTGTTTCTATCAGTTTTATCTTATTTGCTAGTATTCACATGCATTTGGCCTCTTTTGTGCACCAGGGATTCAGGAAAATTGACCCTGAAAAATGGGAATTTGCAAATGAAGATAATTTCGTTAGAGGTCAGCCGCACCTTTTGAAGAATATCCATAGACGTAAACCTGTTCACAGTCATTCTGCACAGAATCTTCATGGCCTGTCATCTCCATTAACTGAATCAGAAAGACAGGGATACAAGGAAGATATTCAAAAGCTGATGCATGAAAATGGATCACTTCACTTGGATCTACAAAGACATAAGCAGGATCACCAAGGACTTGAATTGCAAATGCAGGTTTTGACTGAACGTGTTCAACATGCAGAACATCGTCAGAAGACCATGCTCTTTGCTTTAGCTCAAACCTTAGATAAACCAGTAATGGATTTGAGTCACATGCCACAACTTCAAGTGAATGACAGAAAAAGAAGGTTCCCAGGAAATAGCTGCCTTTATAATGAAAGTGACCTGGAGGATACGCGAGGGATATCATCTAGGGCTTTGAGTAGGGAAAATATGAACCCGTCCTCTCTTTTGACAATGAACGCAGAACTGTTAGATCAATTGGAATCTTCTTTGACTTTTTGGGAGGATGTGCTACAAGATGTTGATCAAGCTGGGATACGACAGAATTGTTCACTGGAATTGGATGAATCTACAAGTTGTCCAGATAGTCCTGCTATATCTTACACACAACTAAATGTTGATGTTGGGCCTAAGGCTTCTGGAATTGACATGAATTCTGAGCCTAATGCAAACAATACTCCTGAGGTTGCCGAACCAGAAGACAAAGCAGCTGTAGCAGGGACGGCTACTAATGTCCCAACAGGTGTTAATGATTTATTTTGGGAACAGTTCCTAACTGAGAATCCTGGTTCAGTTGATGCACCCAAAGTACAGTCGGAAAGGAAAGATATTGGTAGCAAAAAGAATGAAAGTAAACCAGTTGACAGTGGAAAATATTGGTGGAACATGAAGAGCGTAAGTAGCCTGGCAGAACAGATGGGGCATCTTACTCCAGCAGAGAAAACTTAGTTTGGTAGGTTATATCACAAATGCTTTATTCATGTTGTTAGCCTTCTGACTTGTTGTATATCTAGTGTACTAGTTTTTTTTTATTATCAGGGATTAGATATACGCGTTGATGTATAAATTGATTTTGTTCTTGCTGTGCATTAAATGATATGAGGGAAATCGAGCTTTTGAAAATTCTTTGGCATGAGTTCCTTGTTTTATGCTGATTTTTCTTATTAGCCTTGCTCGTTGTACTTCCATTTGGATACAATGATTTCTCTTTATTATTTGATTTAAAATCTCCTCATGTTTGCAGTCTTTTGCGCTTAACTGATTTTTGCTTGTTATCTTGTAAGATGCAGTGTCTCTTGTATCTAAAGTTTACTTTATTTTAAGCTACTCTGAAATTATTTGGTCTACGCTTAATTCTCCAATTGTCCTATACCACTGAATCCATATGTACTCTAAATCATGAAATTACTAAAATGCAGGCTTCTGGTTTGCCATTTTGTGGTAGTTGTATACTCTTAAGCTATAATTCTGCTTAGAGATGTTATAGAGTTTTGTTTCTGTTCTCAAATGCACTTGGTTATACAATTATGGTTGAACTTCTACTTGCAGTTTCTCCTGGAAACTGGAAAAATATGCTGCTGTTTGGAAAAGACAACTAATGCTATATTAGATACGTAAACGTTGGCTGGATTTCTGATTCGGATTTGTATAGTGAAGGACAATGGTGTGTGGAAAATACACACTACTCTTTCTTCTCCTTGATTTATCCCCTGCACTTTTCTATGCGTACACATTGTTGTAAGAGTGTCACTTCAGAGTATAGAAATCATGTTGCTTGAAGCCCCTCGATCACATATTCTGTAAGCTTATATTTCCTCTGGGTTGAAGGCTGATGAATGTTGTGTCTGAAGCACAACCAGAGCAAGGCGAAATCAAAGGAAGAATATGGCGAAGTAAAGACATAATACAATTTGTCTTCCTTATCTTCTTTCATCCTCTTAATAGAATTTTCCTACGATGCCTTTGCAGTCAACAAAAAACTTTAGAAGACAAATAGAAACATACTTGCTTTTGATGTAGTACCAGAGAGGAAAAGAGGGAAAGGGAAGAGGGGGATATGTGTAGCAGATGTTTCCTGTGTTGAAAAGGTGGAGGGTTCAACGCATTTAAATCTGCTTTGTTCTATATTCAGGAATTCTGGGGCTTGTTTACCATTTTCTTTATATATAATTAGGTGATGCCAAGCTATCTGTTTGACACAATTAACAATATGGTTTCTCTTTTTTCACCTTCCTCTCATTTTTCCGTTTCTTTTCACACTGTAGTCCTTTATCCCCTGATTGTTACATCTTAAAGTACCTCACTTCTCTCTCAGGAAAGCGGAGCAAAAGTAGTCGCATTGAATGTTAACTAATTTAAAAGCCTCTCTCTTGTCAATGAAGTTTTAATAGTGAGGACTAGAAGCTTAGGAGTGAGTATTAGAAATATAGAAACGTCAGATCGCTACAGTTATATCTAGTCTGGATAGATGGGCTCTAATGTAAATATTAGGTCTCTACACCCTGTGATGCTGTAGGTTGTATAATTTGCACTGTCAACCATTTTTCATTTCTTCAACCTGATAATCCTGTCAGATAAAAATGCTTGGGGTTCCCACTTCGCATTTTCTTAGTGTTGATCAGGAGAAATTTCCTCCCTGAGTCCAATAATACAACTCCGACTGGTAGATCATTGTAGGTGTAGAGGCGTACTGGAGAATGTCACAGTTGTCCAGATTGCAAATAATCCTTAATAGTGCTTTGTGTCTATTGTGTTGCATAAAAGCTTTATATGTGAAGAGGTACAAGTTGTAAATCTCCATGTTATGTTGGTGTTTAGCAGGCTAGAGAGCCAAAAGCCTCTCTTCTTTTCATTCCAATAAATGTTAAAAGTATTTTGTAGAGTCTGTTCTCTTTGACCCTGGCATTCTAAGTTGTTGTTTCCATGTGTGAAGGCATCTGCGAGTTATTAAGTAAAAGGGCTTTGCAGATGTCGTCTTTGATAGTTAGTTGAAAGTCTTGTTTTATTTCAACTAGATTGCACTTACATTTAACACTTCTGCTAAGAGGCATCTTATTCTCCCCGAAATTGCTGTGTTCTGTAACATTCATTAGAAAATCTTTCTTTTTCTTTTAAGCATGAAAATATGGGATTACGTCGGTGCTAAAGGCAGCCTGATATGTTGATCAGTAACTTGTCACATTCTTTTTCACAGTGGAACAGTTTGTGCTCCAAAAGAGAACAAAAAGACACAGATTTGAAGACGTGGAGACTCCTCCTAGAGACTGCTCTTTGTTTGAGATCACTGTCTTGTGTTCCTGTTTAAAAGTAAGTATTGTCTTGTGGCTGTGTAGACAGCAAGTACTAATGCCTACATGACTGAAGTTGTGCAATATAATTTGAGTCAAAATCTTATCAGGCCAGAGAGTAAATTGAAAATTTCAGAAATCTTTGAGATTTTGGAATTTGGAAAACAGGGTTCAATCATGAACATGGGTCACAACAATATATACAAATTCTTTTTTTTAAAATGTATATATATATATATATTAGATGTTGGAACCATTGGTGAAAAGAAAAGACAAAAGAAAGAAGCTACTACCGGAAACTATTTTTTTAATTGTGAAAAGATTTGTGGAGAACAAAATTAGAGTTAAAACTCGGACGATAAGGCAGATAACAGATATATTCTTTGTGTTTCAATTTAATTGTCTTGCCGTAAGTTTTTCAAGTTCCAATATTTTATGTGACAAGTTATCGACAAAATTTAAGTAACTAAACACATATTCATTACTTATATCAAGCAGAACAAATGCGGCTCCTAACAAGTAGTACCAAAACACAAATACTTAAATGGCAGCAACTTCCCCAACACCATCAACCCTCTCCTCCTTCTTAGAAATGGCGAATTCCATCTCCGAACTCCACCAAGCTCATGCTGTCATGCTCAAAACTGGCCTCTTTCGTGATCCTTTTGCTGCTAGTCGCCTCTTGACTAAAGCCACTGTTCTTCCCATATCTTCCCCTGAAACCCTTTCATATGCACTCTCTGTTTTCACTCACATTGAAGAACCCAACTCATATATCTACAACACTATCATCCGTGCTTATTCCACTAGCCCCTTTCCACAACTTGCACTGATTATCTTCCTCAAAATGTTAAACTCTGTAAATAAAGTTTTCCCAGATAAGTACACTTTTACATTCATTGTAAAAGCTTGTGCTACTATGGAAAATGCTAAACAAGGTGAACAAGTTCATGGGTTGGTGACAAAAAATGGACTCGAGGAAGATGTGTATGTATACAACACTTTGGTTCATATGTATGCGAAATGTGGGTGTTTTGGAATTTCGCGTGGTATGATTGATGGGTTGATTGAAGATGATGTTATAGCATGGAATGCATTGTTGAGTGTGTATGCGGAAAGGGGGTTGTTTGAATTGGCGCGTGAATTGTTTGATGAAATGCCTGTGAAGAATGTGGAGTCTTGGAATTTTATGGTTTCTGGGTATGTGAATGTTGGGTTGGTGGATGAAGCAAGGAAGGTGTTTGATGAAATGCTAGTGAAAGATGTTGTGTCTTGGAATGTTATGATTACTGGTTATACTAAGGCTGATAAGTTTAATGAAGTTTTAACTCTTTTTGAGGATATGCTGAGAGCTAAAGTGAAGCCTGATGATTGTACACTTGTGAATGTGCTGTCTGCTTGTGCCGGTGTTGGATCTCTGAGCCAGGGAAAGTGGGTTCATGCATTTATCGAGAGAAATGGGATTGCGGTTCACAATTTTCTTGCTACTGCTCTTGTGGATATGTATTGCAAATGTGGATGTATTGAGAAAGGTTTAGAGGTGTTTAATGGTACTTTGAGAAAAGATATTAGTACTTGGAATGCAATGATTGCAGGGTTCAGCAACCATGGGTATTTGGATGATGCATTAAAGACCTTCAATAAGCTCATTGTTGATGGTGTCAAGCCAAATGAGGTTACTTTTGTAAGTGTTTTGTCTACTTGCAGTCAAGGGGGCTTATTAAGCGAGGGACGCAGGATGTTTGAACTCATGATTAATGAGTATAGAATTCAGCCTACGCTTGTACATTATGGTTGTATGGTTGATTTACTTGGCCGCTTTGGATTATTAGAGGAGGCTGAAGAACTCGTAAGCAAATTGCCTGTGAAAGAAGCTCCTGCTATGTGGGAGTCCCTCTTGAGTGCTTCCAGAAGCCATAATGATGTCGAATTGGCAGAGCGCATCGCTACCAAACTTTTAGAGGTTGATCCTCGCGACAGTGCTGGTTATGTTCAACTATCAAATGTCCTTGCATCTATGGGGAGATGGGATGATGTGAGGGAAGTGCGGAGAAAGATGAGGAGCGAGGGGATAACTAAAGAGCCCGGTTGTAGTATGATTGAAGTTGATGGAGTTGTTCATGAGTTCTTGGCTGGTGAAGGGATAATACTGTAACAAGGACAAAATACTTCTTGTACAAGGCCATCAATCTAAATCAGTAATGGCTCTATACGCGCTGCTTCTACTACAGCCTGCAACTGACAGATGATCCAATCTGGTAAAAAATGGAGTTTGTCTTCTTTATGAAAACCAAACTGTTGCTTATATTGATAGAAATAGCTTTTTTTGTAACAGAAGCAAACAGTTTGTTGTAAACTATAACAAGCAGCTATCGTAAACTTGTGCAAGATCCTAGAAGCAGCAATAAGCGATGTCTGTAATTTAAATTGCTTCTTTCCTCATTTCAGTATATAAGTACATAATAATTTTAAAACAATTAACATACTCTTAACAGAGGGTAGTACCTACAAGTTATCTACATTTGGATTAAGAAATTCAAACTAAGCAATTATTACTCATCAGAACAACAACATTTCTGTAATTCTGCTCCAATATTGATCTGGTTCAGCTCAAACCATACCTGTCGAAAGACTTTGATAATGATATCATGGTATTCATCACAGTTGAGTGTTAGATAACAAGCCAATAACTCTTCAAGCTCCTCTGAGCTTTTTATCCCTCTTTGTGTGATCATCTCAATCATCGAGTCTCTGAAGTCGCTAAAAGGGTCAAATGAACTCTTCATAATAGCATAGCTATCGAAAACTGTCCTGTCTATTCTAAAACTCTCCTTTGTCTCATGTCTCGTCTTCATCCTTGCTTTCTTCATGTCTTCAAGAGCTTTGATTCTGCATTCCATCTTGGCTGTTCGTGGTGAATATGCTCTGACTTTAATACCATGTTTTCTTCTTCTCTTCTGGTTTATGTACACTGACTTTCTCTGCTGACAACCACTTTTCTCTGACATTTCTTTGATCTTCATGTCTTTCATCTCAAGGCATTCTGATTCAAATTCTTCTTCAGACAATGCATCAGCTTCTTCCTCTAGATTCAGAGATTTAAACATCACACAGCTTTCTTCCATTGAATTCAGACTGGAATCTGTGTAAGACAAACTCCGCGTCTTTCTTGAATTATAGGCTGTTGGTTTCTCCTTCCCCCTTTTCATTACCTTCTCATTCTCGGGCTCTATTTCAAATATATCTTTCTCTATCACCTCTGCTGCTATTTCTTCTCTAGCATTTTCCGCTATTCTCTCCTCCAACGCTTTTCTACTAAGCCTCCTCAACTTCTCATCTTTGACAGAATTCCTCTTTCTGTTGCTGAATTCTGCTTCATTCTTAGAAATCCACATCTTCTTAGGCTTTTCACTTATCTTTCTAGAAACCATATCATTAAACTTGTGATTCTCTTCTCCCAAACTACTCCAAGCTGAATCTTGATCACATTCATCATAAGAACCACACCAGAGTGGATTCTGAGGATGAGCTTCAAATCTGTCTTCACTAAAAGAAATCCTCCAATAAGGATCATCATCATAAAATCTTCCTTCTTTCAAACTAACATTCGTCCGCGAGGTGAAAGAAGTCAAATCCACCTTCCCCTTGTGCTTCATCTTTGCTCCTTCTTGATCCTCACTTCTACCATCCTTCTTTTGCTTGAATTTTGACAGCCAAGAAACAGGAAAAACATGAGTTATCAATGAAGATGAAGGTTTCTTTTTACCCCACTTCATCTTGGAACAATTTTGCTACTAGAATTGTGTGTTTCTTGCAAGGTAAAATAGAAAGAAAGAAGTGAAATAGAAGCAGTTATGGGGCAGTTAGGCTGTTAAATAGGTAAGTGGGATTCATGTTTGAGGAAGTTGTCCACTTTTTTAGGTTGCTTTTATTTACTATTTAGTTCAAAAGAAAGGCCCGCCATTTAAAAAATCTTGTGACCACTTACCCACTTCTTCCCACTTTCTAAGTTTTGCAGAATTGCTGTTCTATTTTCAAGGGACCAAATTCACTTGGTCTCCTCACCTAAAGTCATGCAACTACTTTACTTTTGTCCTTTTATTTTCTACCCTTTTTTTGTTGTTTAAATTTTTCACACTATCCGAGCATTTTAACTTGTCACCCAAGACTTGCACCTATTCACTTAATAGTAAATCATCTTTCTATTGGGATTACACCTTAAATGATGAGATTGAATACCTAGATCGAATCAGGATTAGTCAGTTGTTTTTAGAGATATCACAAGCATTTCAAAATTGTATTTAAAATTGAGTAAAAAAGTTATAGTACTAGTTTGATGAAGGAGGTAGGGACACATAGTAGGGCCCAAAAGTTTCTACTTTAGTTTTACCTTAAAACATGATTTAGCTTTGTCTTTTGTTTTTTAGATTGGGTTCCTTCTTTTGCTTTTAGCTTTGTCTTTAGTAACTTCACCTTGACTTTGGCAAATATTAGAGATTTTTACATAGTTAGTGTGATTGATACTTCCATTATTTTGAGTTCAAGTAGCAAATTATGGGCCATAATTGTTGTCTTTTGAGAATGACATTGGCTTCAGCAGGGCAGCCAAATACGTACTACTAATTGCTTTTCTTCTTGGCCCAATACCCAAGGTTCCTACAGACTCTCCAAGATCTAAAAGGTTATTAGTTTTAATTCTTTACACAAACACATACCGTCATTTTATGGGTAATGCTAAATGGTCAGAAAATTTGATCAGAAATTTTAAAAATTATAAATTTTTTTTATTTTAAAATAAACTGATCTTATTTTAATTTTTAAATTAGAAGGTATTAAAGTTAAAAGGGTAAAAATGTTTAAAAAGGTAAAATAACACAGGTAAAATACCATTCTGGTCAAATTTTCTAGCCAAAAGGATTTTTCTTAATTTTTTTTGTATAATCATCTAATATCCCGAAATTTACTTGACTGATTTATTCAAATCTACATCTGTTAAAGAAGAGAAGTTCTCTATGGAAAGTTTTTTCATTTCCAAGACTCCAACCTGAGACTTCTAATTAAGAATGAAGAGACATATTGTTCATCCCGCCGTACTCGCTAAAAAAAATCCAAGCTATTTTTTGCTTGGGGGTGACAATTGGGACATGGCGAGGCAGGGCAAACAAGATTAACTTTTATATTTACATTCCTACTTTTCACCTCCCAATAATCAAAGAAAAATTTCAACTTTTAATTTTAGTGAATAAATTCGATAAGAATGCCATTTAAATTGATAAACTATAAATTTAATGCTTATGAAGAACTAATTGAATATTTGTATGCCAGTTCTCGTAGCCCATAACGAATAATCAATTATGTGTATTCTCACCAAATGGTTTCTCTCTAGCCAACCTTCTTGTGGGGTCTGTATTTGGTTTTAAGCATATGTAGTGTCAACAAAAAATACAATGACTTTAATAGTATTTATTGGAAAAGAATATTTGCCACTTGAAATCTTCAAAAGCATAATTCTTTTACTTCCCTCAAACATGATAAAAAGCATGACTTTAATCTTTATATTCAAGAATTGAGAGGTACCAATTTTTCTTAGTCTCAAAGTTCTTGCACTAAATTTTTTTTAAAAATACTCATATTTTATTCCATTTCCTATTTGGACTTGGCACAAATTGTTCTTCCTAAAAAAAGAAAAAGAAGTTTCTTGAAATTGCTTTCCATATAAGGTTTAAAGTCCTTCCTTTTATTAACTTTATAATGGACAAGATTCCATTTTACATGTGATATAGGAAACAAAGTTCACTTTCATTTATTTCTTTTGAGTTGGATATATGAATTTCAAAGTCTCGAAGAACATGGCTACATAGAGGAAAATTAGGCAATCAACATCTAGTTTGTTAGCTGATGCTGTTAAAAGTACTCATATAGTCATATTACATCATTCTTGTTGGGAGATTTTGGTTAGAAGAACCTTTCTGATAGTGATTTTAAAATCAAATTTGAAACCTAACCAATTATAGGAAATTGGAGCAAGTGTCAACCACCAACCAGCTGCAAGGCATTACTCCCTCTGTCCAATTTTTATGTGGCAAGATTTGGATTTTCGAGATCCAATCTCCTAAACTTTGACCTTGAATTCACATATAGACACTTCAATTATTTTGAATTATATATTGAAAACCACGTAAAAAGTATTATAAATTACTATAATTATCCACTTACAAGACATATAAGGAAATTTTGGTCAAAGAAAGACTCGATTGAATTTCGAAGTTCAAATTTAGGAAAAGAATAAAAATGATCAAACAGTCAACTTTCAAATACTTAAAGAAACAATAAAGGGAGTTGTATTTGGCCAATCTTTAAAGACCTGAGGATGTTATTAATCTATAAAAGAAAGATTTGAGATATTTTAAGAAAAGAACATAAATGTGAAGTCATCCGCATATAATAAAATATATATAAATAGAGAGAGCTAGTATACACACAACATGGCTCAATTTAAAATTTCATTTTCTTGGTTCAATTTGCTTTCTCTTTTGCTAATAAATGTGTATGTTTGTGGGGTTTTCTCCTTAAGTCTTTATGGAAATGATGAGTACATTTCAGCTGTTGGAGATTCAGGGATGAGACGCGACGGGCTAAGAGTGGCCATAGAGGCATGGAATCAATGCAATGAGGTTGGAGAAGAAACCCCCAAAATGGGAAGCCCAAGGGCTGCTGATTGCTTTGATGTTCAAAACAAAGGCTCTTCACAGCAACAACAGAGTGAGTTGAACTTTTCTATTTTCTTGATTTTGTTATGTGTGTGCATCGGTCAGTTCGGTTCGGTTTTATGTATTATTGGTTTGGTTTTCGATTTTTAAATATGTTAACCCAATAACAAACCAATAAGATATTTTTTATCGGTTTTTGGTCGTTATCGGTTCAGTTTTCGATTTACCCAATAAGAAAATGTCCGTAAAATATTATATGACTTCTCACTTCTTTAAACGTTTTGATATAGTGAAACAAGAAAGATAATGAGAAATTGCATTAATAAGAGAAAATATTGTACGAAGGTTATAATTACATGTCACCGCCAAAACAAAGTATGAAATTTCTTATGTTAATCAAATTACAAACATTTATAAACTTGCAAAAGCTACCACCTACAATCACAAACTAAAACTAAAACTAAAGTCAAATAGTCCAACAACACTAAAACTAAAACTAAAGTCAAATAGCTACAATTGTGAACCCTTACTTTAGTCTTTAGATTTTGATTAAACAATAAAGACTAGTATAGCGGCCAAGTGTGAAGTCGGTAGAATATTAATAATTTGATATGGTTATAGTGTCTAGTTATATATTAAATTATTAATATCTAATAATAAATTATTAGCGTCCCAATAGTAAGAACCGATATCGAACTAATAACCTAATAACTTTTTTATAAACCCATTAAAAACTCAATAATCCAATAATATTTTTACGATTCGGTTTATTGGTCGGTTTGGTTTTTGCACACCCCTATTGAAAGGTGTGTTTGGTATTTCCAAGGAAAATGTTTTCCTGGAAAAAACAAATAGATTTTTGACTTATTTTCTCATGTTTGGTTGGTGAGTAGAAAATATTTTTTAGTGTTTAATTTATGAATGAAAAATATTTTTGAGAAAATATCTTTTATTTTTACTAGAAAGTAGAAAATAATTATTGAAATTGAAACTATATTTTAAAAGCAAACTTTAAATTATTATTTTTGGGGGTGGGGGGGTGGTAGGAGGCTGGCTAGGGGAAAAATAAAAATTTGAAATTGAAAATATTTTTTAAAAACAAACTTTAAATTATTTTTTTTGGGGGGATGACAGGGTGGGGTGGGGTGAAAAATAAAAATTTCAAATTGGAAATAGTTTTTAAAAACAAACTTTAATTTTATTTTTTTTGGGGTGGTGGTAGGGGGTAGGGGTGAGGGTGGGGTAAACAAATAAAAAATTGAAGTTGAAAATATAAATTATTATTTTTTGGTGGGGTAGGGGGCTGATGGGGGTCGAGGTGGGGTGGAGTGGGTGGGGTAAAAATATAAAAAATTGAAATATTTTTTAAAAACAACCTATAATTTTTTATTTTTTATTTTGGGGGGGGGGTTAGGAGACTGGCGGGGTAGGAGTGGGGTGAAAAATAAAAAATTGAAGTTGAAAATATTTTTAAAAAAATAAACTTTAAATTTATTTTTTCAATTTATTTTTTGTAATATGAAGTCATTTTCCTTAATTTTTGAGCAAAATGAGTTGATTTGAAAAATATTTTACCCAACCAAACATGAAAAAATTAAAAAATGTTTTCCTTCGTACCAAACACACCTGAAATGGTTAATGTTTTTATATGAGAGAATTTGTTCTGCAGATCCAAACATGCTGTTACATAAAGTGACTGAGGAAGATAACAAGTTAGGCATAGGAAAATCATTTCCAGGACTGACGAAACCAGCGTTGAACAACGTAGACCTTTATGCAGCAGAGAAAGAAGTATACTTGGGATCAAAATGTGTAGTTGATGACAAGCCAAATCCATGGCAATTCTGGATGATCATGCTTAAGAGTGGCAACATGGATACTCATGCTGGTAAATGCCCGAAAAATGGACACAAAGTAGGTCCATTCGATCCTCCTAGCGAATTTCCTTGTTTTGGTAAAGGATGTATGAATCAACCATTGATTTACCACAATTACACAACTTTACAAGGGACAACCCTTAAAGGAAGTTTTTCTGGAACATGGGATTTGAATGCTGGTTCGAGCCGAGATAGTGCAAACATGGACACATCTTTCTATTCTGTAACATGGCAGAAAGAACTAGGTAAAGGAAGCTGGATTTTTCACCATGTTATAAGGACCTCAACAAAGTATCCTTGGTTAATGCTCTACTTAAGATCAGATGCCACTTCTGGTTTTTCTGGTGGATATCATTATCAAACTAGGGGAATGTCAAAAATTGTGAGTAAAAACATAAACTTTTTATTTATTTCGCGATTTTCTTGATTACCCTTCTGAAAAAGATTAAATTTTGATATAGATACCAGAATCACCAAATTTCAAGGTAAGATTCACATTGAATGTGATACAAGGTGGAGGTCCTCATAGCCAATTTTATCTGATGGACATGGGGAGTTGTTGGAAGAACAACGGAAAACCATGTGATGGAAATGTGACTTCAGATGTCACAAGATACAGTGAGATGATCCTGAATCCAGAAACACCATCCTGGTGCAACCCAGATGACCCTAAATTGTGTCCTCCATACCACACATTTCCAAATGGAACAAAAGTTCATCGAACTGACAAGTCTCGTTATCCCTATGAGGCTTACCATTTGCATTGTACACCAGGGAATGGGGAGCATGTTGAACAGCCTAGTGTACCATGTGATCCTTACAGTAATCCCCAACCTCAAGAGATTTTGCAGATTTTGCCACATCCTGTTTGGGGTGAATATGGTTATCCTACTAAGAAAGGACAAGGTTGGATTGCTGATCCAACAACTTGGGAGCTTGATGTTGGGAGGCTATCACAATCCCTTTATTTTTACCAGGTTTGGATCAATTTAAGTTATATATACAGACCGTTAGACAATATAAAGACATTTTACACTATCAATATAGTTTAACGTGTGAAATTAATGACGCTATGTGTTAATTGTAGGATCCAGGCACTGCACCAGCTAGGAGGAAGTGGAGTTCAATTGATTTGGGAACTGAAATATTTAGAGACGCTAATCAAGTAGCAGAATGGACTGTTAGTGATTTTGACATTCTTGTACCCAAGAATTAGAAGTATTACATGTAAAAACAATAAAAAGAACACCAAAAAGGGTGTTTTCGAATTTGAGAAATAGAAAAAAAAATTCTCATGAATTCTTTTCTTTCAATTCTTGAATATTTTGTTATTTGATTATTTTTTATTTTTGACTTACAATGGAAATCGTTGAACCAACCATGTTACAACAAACTAATCAACTAAAAGTCAATCTTTAATAGAATTACTATATGAATATCTTGTTCCCTTTTGATACAAAAAAAAGATGAGACAATTTTTGTTTTTCTTGATTTAAGACAATAAAATCAGTTTTTGTTTTTCTGTGTTTTTATCTCATTTGTATTGATTTCTTGAAATTTGACTTCTCCTTTGTTATTGTTTTGTGTTCCTATTTCTGTCGGTTAATGACTCGAATTTTTAGTTTCATCTTTACTAGTTCAAAAACTATGACAGTGTAACTGCAATTTCTACTTCTGTTTCTGATATGTTATCTATGTAATTTTCTCATTTTCTAGATCAACATCTATGTGGCTTCAATCTATAAATTCTAGACAGTAACACCCTTTTCGTATTAATTTAACGTTATGATTAGTATGCATCTGGTGTTATTGTGAATATGGTTTCGATTTGTTGGAAGCTGTTTCCTTTTTGATTTCGAAGTAACAATTTGGAATTTGATTTGATTAGAACAAACGTCAGCGTTTTAGGAAGGTCTGTTCTTACAAATGTGAGTATGGAAATCCATGGTTTTGGGCTGGGAAAAAGCACTGGCTGAAAAATATCGAAAGCAGGATTCAACTATCCAAGGAGAACAATCCCCAACAAGGTTCACATAGTCCTCGTGTTGATCTGGTGAACAATAATCGATGGAGAAGTTGAGGAATGATCACATAAGTCAGAGGGTTGAAAAAGATGGACAAGAAAACATGACATCTTTCTTTCCTAATTTTCTAGGCTGCGGAAAGGAAAAATAAATTAGGAATATTTCTTAAGATCATTGTAAATCTTAAGAAAAATACAAACACTTGTAGTAATTTTCATAGCTTGAGGTGTTGTTCTTAAGGATTTCCCCATGATTCAACAAACTCTTCTAGTATAAAACTAGGAGCCAGAAACTAACAAAGATTCTTCAATATAAAACCCAGCACAAGAATATTGGAGGAAGAATCATTTTTTTTCTCTTCTCCCTCAGTGAAGAAGCACATAGAAATATATATGCTAGAAAGATCTCTTCAAGTCGTTAGACTTTAAGTTGAAATAGTAAAGTCCAATTAAGAGTGATTGATAGGAGCAATTAAAAGGTCAAAGAAACAGTCTTCTCATTAGTTACCCATTCAAGAATGATTAATTTGATGGAAACTAACGTTATACTTGGATTAGGAGTAATTGTCAATCAAAGGCTATTTATGGAGGAGAAGATTTAGGACATAAAATAATTCCTTTTGAGATACTAGAATCATTTTTCCAACAATATATTCTCTTTGCTTCCATTTTTCCATCAAATACAAAAATATGAATTCTAGTACATGTTTAAATTATGATCTTTTTATCAAATCGAAACTGCTACTTTGTCAGCAGGATGTAGAAGAGAAATGCTGATGATGTGAAGGTCCTGTATCCAAATGGACTCTTGTTATAAGAACTATTTAATGCCTATTCTATTTGCATACTTCACCTAGTAACTATACTGGATGTAGGAAGTTAACTTTGAAAAAATGCTTCATAATTGTAACTAATTAGAGTATCAAAACATCTATTGAGTAACCTGTCTCTAAAAACTTTCACTGAGTCATGACATTAGAAGTTGCTTACTTTGATGCTTACAACTTTGTTATAGACAATAATTGTCATTTTTGTTTGCATTTACTCTGGAAATCACGCCATGATTCTTAATTAATTGCAGTATCTTACGAAGTCACAGAAAAATAACACAAATAAAATAGCTATACAACAATGATGATCATAGGGATCAGACAAGAAATAGGATTTTTTTTCCCTATTAATTCTTCATCAGGCTTAGAAATGCTTACCTAGGTTCTGGAGGAATCGAAGGAAACAAGTTAACCGCGGTGTCTGCCACTCTTTTGATTGCTGCAATTGTTTGTGAATTTGGAACACTATAGTCTATTGGGACATGACGAGACAGGAAAAGCTCTTAACAAGACATGATAGGGAAAACCTTAAACGGGGAAGAATGGGACATGACAAGTGGTGGATTTTGAGTTAAGTTAATAAGAATCACTGCCTACTTGTCATGTAAAATCATGGCCAAAGGGTATTTAGTTTAAAAAATAAAAGAGAATTAATTTTAGTTGTGCTCTACTTTTCGCCTCCCAATAATCAAAGAAAATTTAATGTCATTTAAGTTAGTTAACTTTAAATTAAATTTTTATGAAAAAGTAATCTACAAAAGATTGAGATATTTATTTAAAGAACATAAATGTGAATTCATCCACATAAATAAAATATATATAAATAGAGAGAGCTAGTGTACACACAAGGCTAGAAAAGTTAGACATGGCTCAATTTAGAATTTCATTTTCTTGGTTCAATTTGCTTTCTCTTTTGCTAATCAATGTGTATGTTTCTGGGGTTTTCTCCTCAAGTGTTGATGGAAATGATGAGTACATTTCAGCTGTTGGAGATCCAGGGATGCGACGCGACGGGCTTAGAGTGGCCATAGAGGCATGGAATCAATGCAATGAGGTTGGAGAGGAAGCCCCTGGAATGGGAAGCCCAAGAGCTGCTGATTGCTTTGATGTTCAAAACAAAGCCTCTGCTCAGCAGCAGAGTGAGTTGAATTTCTCTGTTGTTTTGATTTTGTTATGTTTGAAATGGTTAATGTTTTTATATGAGAGAATTTGTTTTGTCTGTGGTGCAGATCCAAACAGGCTGCTACATAAAGTGACTGAGGAGGATAACAAGTTAGGCATAGGAAAATCATTTCCAGGACTGACGAAACCAGCGTTGAACAACGTAGACCTTTATGCAGCAGAGAAAGAAGTATACTTGGGATCAAAATGTCAAGTTAATGACAAGCCAAATCCATGGCAATTCTGGATGATCAGGCTTAAGAGTGGTAACATGGATACTCATGCTGGTAAATGCCCAAAAAACGGACACAAAGTAGGTCTATTTGATCCTCCTAGCGAATTTCCATGTTTTGGCAAAGGATGTATGAATCAGCCATTGATTTACCACAATTACACAACTTTACAAGGGACAACCCTTAAAGGGGGTTTTCATGGAACATGGGATTTGAATGCCGGTTCGAGCCAAGATAGTGCAAACATGAACACCTCTTTCTATTCTATACGATGGCAGAAAGAACTAGGTAAAGGCTGGATTTTTTATCATGCTTTAAGGACCTCAACAAAGTATCCTTGGTTAATGCTTTACTTAAGATCAGATGCCACTTCTGGTTTTTCTGGTGGATATCATTATCAAACTAGGGGAATGTCAAAAATTGTGAGTAAAAACATAAACTTTTTATTTATTTCGCCATTTTCTTGATTACCCTTTTGAAAAAGATTAAATTTTTATGCAGGTACCAGAATCACCAAAGTTTAAGGTAAGATTCAGATTGAATGTGCTACAAGGTGGAGGTCCTAAAAGCCAATTTTATCTGATGGACATAGGGAGTTGTTGGAAGAACAATGGAAAACCTTGTGATGGAGATGTGACTTCAGATGTCACAAGATACAGTGAGATTATCCTGAATCCAGAAACACCATCCTGGTGCAACCCAGATGACTTTAAATTGTGTCCTCCATACCACACATTTCCAAATGGAACAAAAGTTCATCGAACCGACAAGTCTCGTTTTCCCTATGAGGCTTACCATATGTATTGTACACCAGGGAATGGGGAGCATGTTGAGCAGCCTAGTGTACCATGTGATCCTTATAGCAATCCTCAACCTCAGGAGATTTTGCAGATTTTGCCACATCCTGTTTGGGGTGAATATGGTTATCCTACAAAGAAAGGACAAGGTTGGATTGCTGATCCAACAACTTGGGAGCTTGATGTTGGGAGGATGTCACAATCCCTATATTTTTACCAGGTTTGAATCAATTTAAGTTATATATACAGACCGTTAGACAATATAAAGACATTTTACACTATCAATATAGTTTAACGTGTGAAATTAATGACGCTATGTGTTAATTGTAGGATCCAGGCACTGCACCAGCTAGGAGGAAGTGGAGTTCAATTGGTTTGGGAACTGAAATATTTAGAGATGCTAATCGAGTTGCAGAATGGACTGTTGGTGATTTTGATATTCTTGTACCCAAGAATTAGAAGTATTAAATGTAAAAACAATAATTTTAAAAAAAAGGGTGTGTTCGAATTTGAGAAATAGAAAAAAAAAATTCTCATGAATTATTTTCTTTCAATTATTGAATATTTTGTTATTTGATTATTTTATTTTTTACTTAAAATGGAAATGGTTGAACCAACTAGGTTACAACCAACTAATCAACTAAAAGTCAATCTTTAATAGAATTAAAATTGACTATATGAGTATTCTGTTCCCTTGTTTATCTTCCTATTTCCAAAAAGAATGATATATTAACATTAAGAGAGTGTAATAATTTATTTGCAACTAACAATATGTCAACATTTATTTAAAAAAGTTCAACTTAAAAAAAGTGTGTTTATTTTATTATATTTTTGTCTAATTTTTTGTTTTATTGCATAGAGGGGATGAAAAGAAGTATAGAAGGGAAGGGGGTCTGCGAGAATAAAACTCACACTTATTGTGAGGAAAATAGAATAAATTTACCCTTACAAGTGTTTATACCAAATTAATAAATGTACGATACACTGTTTGTACATAAGTTTTTTTTTGTTTAATCAATATTTTTTTAATATATATTCTCACTTCATTAATCACAGTAATTAATATAATTGATGTAAACACTGAATGCCATACAATTTAGATCATCATTAAGTGACCATTTTTCAAATTGATTAGAGTAATAGTCAAATTTAGATTTTTAAAGTATAATTAATTTAAAAAATGTAGTAAAATAAATTTGTTAAAATTTAATTAATCTTTTCTTAAAAGAGCATAAAATGTAAACTGAACAAGTAAAAAAGGACGGAGGAAGTACAACTTAGAAGCAGCTGGCTGTTGTGTGTGACTTAGAGGAAGAGAAAAGAAAAAAACACGTCCTGATTCTAATGCAAACTTTCTGCATTTTGTACTTGAAAATATTTGATTTCATAATATATATGTAGTATGTTTTACACACTATATAACTTACTAGCATGCATGATCAATTATTTCACTCACTTCCAAGTTTTCTCAAAAGGTTTCAAAGAAAATAATATCATCAATCAAGAATGGAGATCAACAATCAAGAAAATGATGGAAAGGGAGGAGGAAGAAGAGGAGGAGGTGCTGTTGGTCGAGGTCGACCGAGGCTCACCGGATTACGAGGAAACTCTCCACCACCTTTTCTAGTGAAGACATATGAAATGGTGGATGATCCTGAAACTGATCCCTTAGTACATTGGACTTCTAGCAAAACTACTTTTCTTATCACTGATCCTAACAAGTTTTGTGTTGAAGTTCTTCCAAAGTACTTCAAACATAGCAATTTATCTAGCTTCATTTACCAGCTCAACAACTATGTAAGTAACATTCTCTGTGTTGTCTTCCTAGTTCTCGAAATTTTGTTTCCATCAATCCTCTTCTGTTTTTCGATATGTTTCCTGTGTTTTTATCTCATTTGTATTGATTTCTTGAAATTTGACTTCTCCTTTAGTATTGTTTTCTGTTTTGTGTTCCTATTTCTGTTGGTTAATGACTCAAATTTTCAGTTTCATCTTTACTGGTTCAAAATCTGTGATAGTGTTACTGCAATTTCCACTTCTGTTTCTGATATGTTTTCTATGTTATTTTCTCATTTTCTAGCTCAACATCTGTGTAGCTTCAGTCTATAAATACTAGACAGTAACACCCTTTTTCGTCTTAATTTAACGTTCTGATCAGTATGCATCTTGGTGCTATTTGGTTTGTTTCCTTTTTTATTTGAAGTAATAATTTGGAACTTTGATTTGATAAGAACGGATGTATTTTCAGCGTTTTAGGAAGGTCTGTTCTTACAAATGTGAGTATGGAAATCCATGGTTTCGGGCTGGGAAAAAGCACTGGCTGAAAAATATCAAAAGCAGGATTCAACTATCCAAGGAGAACAACCCACAGCAAGGTTCACATAGTCCTCGTGTTGATCTGGTGAACAATAATCTGGAAGAGGAGCTGGAGAAGCTGAGAAATGATCACATTAGTCTGAGGGTAGAACTTCAAAAGTTGAAAGATGGACAAGAAAACATGAGATCTTTCTTTCCTATGTTGCTAGGATGTGGTAAGGAAAAAGAAATTAGGAATATTATGAAGTTACTTCTCGAGAAATCTGAAGTCAGAGGAGACTCTAGCAGCAATGACACCACAAAGAGGCCACGATTGGTGGAGTCACCAGATCGTGTGGCTGGCTCTGTCCAGGATGGGATCGGACAGACATCAAACTCTGCTGGTGGCTCCGTAAGTTCCAATGAAAAACAGAAAGAAGAAGCAACTGCTCAAAATGCTAAGAATCGTGAGTTTTGGGAGAAACTGTTTGAAGATGACTCAGAGTCGAAAAATGAAGGAGCAGAGGAGTCTGAGCAGGAACTGAATCGTTCGAGGGCTATGGCAGAGATTGAGGAGATGGTGGAAAGCAAGATTGCTATGGAAGGAGAAGCTTTGATTGCAAAGGCTGCTGCTAGTTTAAATGATGAGACGGAGGCTTATCTTCAACTATGGACCTAGTATATTCTCTTTTTCCATCAAATACAAAAATATGAATTATATTACATGTTTAAATTATGATCTTCTTATTAAATAAAAAATTGTTACTTCGTCTGCAGGATGGAGAAGAGAAATGCTGATGAACTACAGTCCTGTCTCCAAATGGACTGTTCTTATAATCGTTCCAGCAACTATTTAATGTCTTTTCTGTTTGCATAATTTCACCTAGACACTATACTGGATGTAGGAAGTTAACTTTGTAATGCTTCATAATTGTAACTAATTAGAGTATCAAAACATCTATTGAGTAGCCTGTCTCTAAAAACTTTCACTGAGTCATGACACTGAAGCTGCTTACTTTGACATTTATAGACAACAATTGAACTTAGGCATTCATTTTTGTTTGGATTTACACTGGAAATCACGCCATGGTTCTTAATTAATTGCAGTATCTTAATAAGTCACAGAAAAACAACACAAATGAAATAGTTATATAACAATGATGATCATAGGGATCAGACAAGAAATAGGATAAAGGAGGGGGGATTTTCTTTTTCTCTATTGACTCTTCATCATGCTTAGAAATGCTTACCTAGGTCCTGAAAGAATTGAAGGAAACAAGTTAGTTGTGATGTCTGCCACTCTTTTGATTGCTGCAATTGTTTGTGAATTTGGAACACTATAGTCTAAGTGAGATTCAATGTCCATTGTCCCCTCGATTACTTTAACCACCATTGACATGGAAGGTCTCAGAGTAAAATCATTCTGTAAGCACCAGACAGCAAGCTTCATCATACGAATGACTTCTGATGTATCGCATTGTGGATCATCGCTGTAGTTTCCCATCATATCGATAAGCTGATTGTTTTCGGCTTTCTCCATAAACAAACTAAGCAAATGTGGATGTTCCAGTGAGTGTGAATAGTCCACGTTCTTGCGTCCACAGAGGATCTCCATTGCTACAATTCCAAAGCTGTAGACATCTGCTTTTTCTGTAATGAATGCGCTACACCATTCAGGAGCTAAGTATCCAGGGGTTCCCCTAATTCTGGTCACTATATGGCTCTGATCTTTATCCACCAACTTGGCCAGGCCAAAATCAGATACTTTTGCACAAAGATTCTCGTCCAGCAGAATGTTCTGCGGCTTAACATCTAAGTGGACTATTCTTTGCATACATTCTTCATGAAGATAAGCCAATCCTTTTGCTATATCATGGATGATTTTTCTTCTTATTTTCCAATCAAGGGTGAATTGAGTAGAGGTTGTGCCAAAAATCCATTTATCCAATGATCCATTACTCATGAAATCATAAACTAATAGTGTGTGCTCTTTCTCAGCACAAACTCCAATTAGTCTAACAAGATTAACATGATGGATGCTTCCTATGGTCTGGACCTCTGCCAAGAATTCCTTCTTTCCTTGGCCAAAACCATCAAGAACCTTCACTGCTATTTTCTGACCATCTCGAAGAACTCCTTCATAAACTGAGCCAAAACCTCCCTGACCAAGCTTCTTCTGGAAATTCCCAGTTGCCATCTTCAGCTGTTCATAAGAAAATCTTACAAGACCAGATATCTCCCCTGAGTAATCATCATTATTTTCTTGTAATGTGTGTTTTCTGTTGAAAGCAATCAAGATGCCAACAGTTAATGCTATCAGAAGAACTGTTCCACCAGTTAATCCAGCTATAATGCCAATTCTTCTTGTAGCCGGGGACTTGCCTTTTTCTGCATCATTTGGTAATTTGATGAATGCAGATGATTCATAGACACTTCTTCCCTTTCCATCAATTATAAGTGACAGAACAGGAGAGGGTAAATAGCAGTCACCACTTGAAAAGTTAGTGAAATACCGGAAGAGAACTACTTTACAAGAGCAGTTCTTCAAGCACAACTCTTGGCAACTTTCCTCATCTGTTCCCCTCAGAGCTGCTGCATCAGTGTCGACATAGTTAAAGTAATAGACATCCGAAGCACGGTCCATTCTGTGGGAACGTTGTCCATCACATTCCACTGGACTAACTTCCACACATCCGTTGTTTTGTCGATCATTACTTTTTATGAATGGACCTGGACAAGAACAAATTCCATTTGAGCAAAGCTCCAAACTGCCACAAGCTGTGGGGTAATCACAAAGCCCGATGAAATCTGTCAAAAGATCGTTTGTCTGATCACTTCCCTCGGTGTAGGCTCGAAGATGTCCATCATAATCATATCTCAAATATTTCATCCTAGAAGGTCTTGAGAACACAGCATTTGGCTCATTCGGCTCGGTTGAAGATATGTACAAGGCAAGAGTACCATTCACTGCTTTGACATAACTTTCATCAAAGCTATCCCTTTCTCCACTGACCAAAAACTTAAAATACATCTGTGGCTTGTCTGATATGTAAAATGCAAACAAGCCTTGATTGGTTACAGAGATATAGTAGTTACCTTCACTCCAATTGGACGAAGAAACTCTGGCCACAAGTCTTTGACCAGCCCTTAATTTCTGGCCTGGAAGCAGTGCATCTGTCGGATGATCAAAAGACTGCCAGACAGTCTGATTATACATGTCATGAAGCACAAGGTTCCCAGTCTCCATCATCTTAATGCCCGAAACAAACTTATTCGCGGTGCCTGTAGACCATACAAGAGTTCCATCCACATCTTTTAACACTAAATCTCCATCTTGCAGCAATTGCAGCTTTCCATTTTCACGAACTGGATGGTTTCTGTTTGCAAACCAGACCAGTTCAAGGTCAGTCCAGCGCTGAGCTCCCAGAAAGTCCTGACGAAGACGTATAATTCCAATGGAAAACACAAAGGAATCATCCTCTCCATTTGAAGCAAAACCACAAGCATATCCCATGTCCTTTTCTATCTCTTTGAGCATCAGAATTCGCATGAAAGGTCCAGATGATTGATTGAATGAGTAAAAAGGCCATGTCAAGGGCTTTGTAACATTGATAGACGAGTCATTATTGTTTATCCACGTTGTGGGTATTTTCACCGTGTGATAATCAGTAAATTGAGCCAAAGTAAGGTACTCAAGGAGCACAATGATCAAAAGCGTCAACAAATGTTTGACAGAGGGTAAAGCCATGATTCTGTTTAGACAAAAAAACTAAAATGTTCATTGACCAAAAAACATATTTCAAGGGAAAAGAATTCTTATACATACGAATAGTTCATCTGTCAAATCTCTAATTTATATCAATGACTTTACGATCATCGAAATGTATCTATTCCCATCTGCTTAACTACTTGTCTGGATAGAGTAAAGATGACTTTGGTCTTTGAAGCTGATGTTGTATTTTCTTCTTGCTTGGAGAACTTTGGAAATGATATTTACCTACTTTTGCAAATAAAAAATATTGCATTTGACTAGCATGCTCTATGTGGACAATTTTCATCCTGCATGGAAAGAAAAGTACATTTGAAATTTGAATTAAGTTGAGTGTTATCCCTTTGTCCTAGTTGTTCATGTTTAACATAGGACTTTTCTTCTCCTTACTAAGATTGACGACGACTGGGACTTTGCCTAACTCTGGTAAAGAACTCCAACAAAATGAGTACAGGAAGAAACACCTCTTTTATCATAGTGGTGAACTCCATTAGTTTCTTACCTTACTAATAAAATTGAACACACAAGGCTACTCAAGTTTTGGGAGTACGTCATCAGAGATAATGCAGTAAGCTTGGCGTCGAGTCAGTGTTTAGGATTTAAGTAACCATCACTAGGTATACATTATGTCATCTCTATAGTATGATCATGAATCCCTGATATCTTGAAGAATTCTTTGTGTTTAAAAGAGTAAAGATCACTTTTTTGTTTTTACTTTCTTCAATTCACCAGACCTCACTATCTTCTCATGAATGACTTATACTAACCAAAGACCTCAACTTCAGAACATTAAAAAGTGAAAGACATTTGTTTGTAAGTTGATATTTCCTTAAACCATGTAGCTGTAATCTTAGACTATAGCTATTATTAAGTGTCAATTTTCAAAAGAAAAGACAAACTGTGATATAAGGAAGTGTTATTAGAGTCAAAATGGAAAAGTATTGCCTGAAAATTTGAACTAGGAATAACTGTTAAGAAGTTGAATATTCCTTCTATAACTTTTCTCTTTTTCTCCCATTTCATTTATGGTGTCATTGTTTTTTTTAACATGGAACTACTTTTCTTGATAATAGAGAAAGAAATATTTGAGTGTCAATTCGAAATTCAGTGGAATTTCAACGTAAATATCAAACTTTTGCAAGCAATGGAATTCCAACTCGTGACGTGCGTCTAACCCACACATCATATATTGCGCTCTTACTACTATACCAAAGTCCCAAAGGCTTTTTCAAAAAGAAACTTTAGTAAAGCAACTCTTCAAAAACATTTTTTGAAAAAAAAAAAAAAGTTTCTTTTCTTTTCAAAAGAGTGTTTCTAGAGGCATGGTTTATTAGAGAAAAAGCACAAACTCTAATTTATTTATTTTCCTCTCAAAAACCCCACAAAGAAAAAAGGTGCATTACATGTAATGAAAATTAAACACACCCCACTAGAAGTCTAAGACATCATTTATATCCCATCAACTAAGAAATTTTTTTGTTGTTTCTTTTAAAAGGAGAGGCTACTTTTTATGTCCAAATACAAGCATAATGATAGGTCAGCGTATCAAAATGAATTAAAGAGATTATTTGCAATGGGATAATGAAATCATCATGTAACCAAAGTTTGTTGCCTTGTGATAAAAATTAAATATTAAAAATAAAGAAATAGGTATTGGAAAACAACTCAAAAGAAGAATGAAGAATCAATTATTTCTCTAAAGCCATCATTTCTACGATAGAAATATTTTGCATTGTTTTCCAACCATTTACAGGTGACGGACGCATTTGGTTTTCCGTACCACTTATCTCTGTCTCTCTTTTCTTTTTTTCTTCGATTACAATGATATGTAAAACAACTTGCATATATATATTAGCATTACTATTTCACGAGGTATCTGTTATCATTCATTTCATAATGATTTTGCACCGATGGCAAATCTAGAGCATATACTATGGATTTTCAGGAATCTAAGGGGTTATTTGGTAGTTGATTAGGAGAAATATTATACATGTATTAAATCTTGTATAAGTAATATCATGACTGGTAGTTAGTTAGGAACTTAGGAATTATGTATAAAATTAATATGGTGTTTGGTGTTTGCAATTTAAAAATTTGTATAACTGATACATGTATATGTTATGAGGAAATCTATGTATAATTTTATACAAGATACAAGACGGAATAACTAATACATGAAAAACTAAACCCTGCATATTTAATCCCTACATAAAACACTGCACAAAATTTCATCATAACAGATTTATGTAGTACTAGTACTTGCGTAACTTTAACTAGCTACCAAATAAACCCTATAAATATTTGATTGTGAATTCACTTATATATATTAGCCTGAGCTTCCTTTTCATCCCTCTCACTTCATTTGAGTTGAATTACATTCACCCTCGAGGTAGAGTTCGTTTTGTAATAGGAGCCCCGTTGGGCTTTTATGGAGGGCATTGTAATAACTCGTATACTTTAAATCCTGAATTCGACGCAGTTTCATTAATCTCATTGACTGGTAAGTCACCCCTTGGGTGCCTCTCTCTTGTGGTGTTTTCCTTGTTCACTCTTATTAATCTTTTCCAAGTGGATTTATTCAAAGTCAACATTGATATCCTATTAGAGAGTTGAACCGAACTTGAACACCACTAATAAATGTTTGCATAAGCAAAGTCATACATTATCTTCTTACACACCAAACCATTGAACAAAGAAAAAACAAATTTGACTAAAAAAGGGAGGTGTCCATCTACTACTTCTTACATTAGGAATTGTTAAAATTTCTCTATAATTGAAAGTTACAATGTAACTAACTCAATATCTTACACAGTTACAAAGGTTTGTTTCAGTTATCAAGTTGGAGAACCATCTATATCAGGTTCAGTTTAACAGATTTTGATACCTTGCAAACAAAGTTGAGAAAAGGTAAAATGGACATGGTCATATTAAGAGAAAGATAGAATCCTTAAGGACATGGTCAAAATCTTAACCAACCTATTATTCACTAACATCTCAGATAAGCGAACAGACTTGAAACACTGTATTCTGCAAGATGTTAAGAACACATGAATTTTATGGTATTCCTATGATTTCTCTCTTTCTTTGTGGCGTTTATATTTCAATGAAAGAATTTTTGAATATTACAGGCAAAACTAAGAACAAAAGATGAATGCTGATAAGTACCCCCTATAATACTGGAACTGAAATGGACATGGACACTGAGACATCACCAGGAAAAGTTGAATCCCTAGCTGCAGCTGAGTTTCCAGCAAATGCATATCCTACACCAAACCCGCTATAATGAACTGATGCATGCTCACACCGTTGGAATACTCTAGCAAGCGATGCTGCTTTCCTCCTTGCGCGCTTTGTTCCTGTAAAGAGCAACGTCTGAAGTAAACTTGCTAATGACGGCGCCTTCAAGACCCTCTCAGTAGCAGCTGCTCCACCACCACGGCATAATTCAAGTAATGCAGCAACTGCATTCTCTTTCCCTCTTGGTGTCCCACATCGCATCA
>JAJONZ010002185.1:0-28208 GCA_029582445.1 Solanum paucissectum | reverse complement strand
CACCTCAAATCAGTGGAGTGTATATAAATGCATGGTATGAAACAGATGTGTTCATTGAAATAATGGTATGAAACATATGTTCACTGAAATAATGAAAAAAATTCTAATTTTTTCATATGAGAACTCTACTATATTTTCTTTTCTCACAAATCCAATCAAAATGTATATGAAAATAATCATTAAATATTTTTCATCGAAAAGTCAATGAGGAATAGCAATTTTTAAAAGTGAACGATGGTAATTAGAGGGACAAATATTTTAAAGTTCTTGTACATTTTGTAAAATGAATATATAATAATTTTTATCAATGAATTTTTTTGTTATAACCTGCCTTTAATATTTCTTTTTAGCGTCTCACAGAGCTGCAATAGTGAATTTTAAAAAGTAATTATAATTATTTCTTGTTTATCTACAACGTCAAATATTTTAGATGAAATTTATTTAGCTAACACAATAGTAATTTCAACCTTGTTTTCTAAATTGTGGGAACAAAGTATTGGTAGCGTGATTTTTTTTTTATATGGTATTGGATATTCTTGTAAATAGTGTGAGCTTTTTCGAGAAAATCGTTTGATTTGATTTATAGTAGACAATATCACACTGTATTAAAAATATTTTTAAAATATTTTAGCCTAACAATTGATATCAAAACTAATACTTAACTATTTAGTTGGACGAGTTTGAAGATGGTGTAGTGTGGCATGAGGCCCGGCTTAGTGCCTTTGTCTGTCTATATATATATATATTTTAATTAAAAACAAATTTAATTGATCAAAACAAGAAATTTAAGTGGCATTTCTAGGATAATATATGGTACTATTAAATAAGTCCATCAATCAGGATATAACCATTTGCAACATTATTTACCGTCCGTCTATATATATGGACCAGTTTACAACATTTACCCGTCAATACTCAGACTATGGAGGTAGCACACAGACACGTTGAATCTCTGACCCGTGAATTATGGTAATGAGTCATATGAGATTATTGGAGTTTGAAGTTAAAATGACGATTTTTTTCCAACAAAAATCAAAAGCGGTATATCAAAAAAAAAAAAAAAAAAAGAGTTAAATCGCTCCAGAGGCAGCGATATTTTTAATACAAAATTAACTCCGTTTGGGCCGTTAAAAAATAAATAAAATGGCAGCGATTTTGTCAAAATTTCTTTTTTTTACAGAACTGTGCAGAATTATTTTTTTTAAAAAATGGATAAATTACATATATACACATTTTTTCTTTTCTTATTTTCCATTATTCCCTAACTTTTTAAAATATTACATAAATCCCTTATTTCTTTCGGTTTTTCAATTTTTCGGATACATAAATATCTCCACCCAAAATCAAGTTTATCCATTCCTTTTTTAACTCCTTTAATCTCTCCCTAATTTCACTCCACATGCTTATCAATTATAATTTTCATATCAATTTAATTTTGAAAAGGATTCTCTCTCCCATCAATCAAATTCAAGCTACTCAATATGTATATTTCTCTTCTTTGCCGCATCAAGCTCAATGACAAAATTTTATTCTTTAACGTGTTCTCTCATCTCTAATGAATAGTTTCTCATTATTCTTACTGAAAAATGGATCATGAGATCTATTATTAAGCAATATGCAACAATGCATATATATTATTTACATGTCTTCTTTTAGTTTCGAATTTTCATTCTCTTTTAGGATTTTGGTGATAAGGTAGTTTCAAAAATAGTTTTATGCATCTTTGTGTTATCGTTCATTATTTTTTCTTCTAATTTTTTTAAAATATTTTTTTATCTCCTGATACATAAGAGATGATGCTCCTTCTTTTAGTAGTGAGAGTACCCAATTAATCTTACCTAATATTGATTATCCAATTAGTTGAGGAAGGATTCATCTTCGACTTTCAAATCGATTGTGGAAAAACGCCTAAAAAAAAGGGAGAAGGTGGAGTTGTTGGTGGCTCTGGTAAGGGCTTTAGGTCGAGATATATGAGTGACGCCGTTGTTGAAAGTGGAAAAAAATTATGGGAGTTGATACAAAGAAAAGGAGAAAGTGTGGAATGATTTCTTTATCATTTTTTTTTGCTTTTAGCAGATTAGATTGTTGATTTTTTTTTCAATTTCTTTTGTTCTTCTTTTTTTGATACATATGGTTTCAGATTTTTAATGTATCTAACTATTTTTGTTTCTTAAATTAATGTATGACGTCTTCGTTTTAACATTATGATACATTGCAATTTCATCATGCACTTGTTTAAATATTAGTTTTGATACATAACTTTAATTTATTGAAAATATATCTTGTTCATAGTTATGTACTTGGTACATAATTATTACAAATTTTATTATCTTTTACTATCAGATATATACACTCAAACTTATTCAATTAGAAGGTCATATATATGTAGACATTATCAATGATCACTGTTGATACATAAACACTAATATTCTTATAACAATATTCGTTTGTATCAACTCACCACTATACTATGTATCACACGGAAAAAATGTTATTGAGAATAATAACATGTATAATGTATCTTTTATAAAACACAGTATTCTCAAACAAAATAAGATAATAGTAATATATCATGCACTAACTTTTTAGGCATGATACATAAATTTTAATTTATACTAAATGTATTCGATACATAACTACTGTTTTGTACTAAAGATATCGCTCCCTCTGAAGGGATTTTGCCCTTTTGGTTAATTTTTTTTTTGATATACCGTTTATGTTTTTTGAAGAAAAAAAGTTTCCTTTTAGCTTCGGACTCGAGATTATTGGGTATGCAAACAAAGTCTCACATTGATAGTTGAAAAGAAAAAGAAGGAGTTACTTATAATAATGAGATATTGAATATTCGTAATGGTGTTAGGACTTAGGAGTATTCCTGAACCGTTAATGCCCAACACAATTGATATTACCCCTGAATACATTAGGAACAACTTAATTTCACGATAAATTATTCACCAAATTATTGCAAAAGACTTGTTCAACACTAGTATGTCAAAAGGGGTAACGTTTAGATATATTATACTACAACTAATAAACGAAGATACTAATAAAATGGTCAGTGAACCTTTGGGATATACCATAAGGGGGTTATTACACACATTCATTCATATTTAGATGCGGCGTAATGGATTCCTTAATCAAATAGGAGTATTTAAAAATTATCAAAAAACAGAATGTAACCATTCGGAATCACCAATTACTTCCCCTAATTACAAATTGTCAACTCTTTAATTCCTATATAAACATACCATTCTCAAACTAATACACATCAATTTTTACATCTTAACACATTTAAATCAATCTTTTGTTTAATTAATCAGTTGATCAAAGAAATGGCTGATGTAGAAGGATCACCGGGGAGTTCTATGCATGGAGTCACCGGAAGAGAACCCGTTCTCGCTTTCTCGGTGGCTTCTCCGATGGTGCCTACTGACACCACCGCCAAGTTTTCAGTACCGGTGGATTCTGAACACAAGGCCAAACAATTTAAATTTTATTCATTTTCGAAACCTCATGGCCTAACGTTCCAGCTCTCCTGGATTTCTTTCTTTACTTGTTTCGTTTCGACTTTTGCTGCTGCACCTTTAGTCCCTATTATTAGGGACAACCTTAATTTGACAAAAATGGATGTTGGTAACGCTGGGGTTGCTTCCGTTTCGGGAAGTATTTTGTCTAGGCTTGCTATGGGTGCGGTTTGTGATTTGTTGGGTCCGAGGTATGGGTGTGCTTTTCTTATCATGTTGTCAGCCCCAACTGTTTTTTGTATGTCGTTTGTTTCGTCCGCTGGTGGCTACGTAGCTGTCCGGTTCATGATTGGGTTTTCACTGGCGACATTTGTGTCGTGTCAATATTGGATGAGTACTATGTTTAATAGTAAGATTATTGGGCTAGTGAACGGAACAGCTGCTGGATGGGGTAATATGGGTGGCGGTGCAACTCAACTCATTATGCCACTTCTTTATGATATAATTCGAAGGGCGGGTGCTACTCCGTTCACTGCTTGGAGAATTGCATTTTTTATTCCTGGATGGCTTCATGTGGTCATGGGTATTTTAGTGTTAACTCTTGGCCAAGATTTACCTGATGGAAATCGTAGCGATTTACAGAAGACGGGTACTGTTACTAAAGATAAATTCGGTAACGTAAGTGCCAAGAAGAATTAATTACAACGCTTGTCGATGTGTTTAATACGTATTTTGCTAATTCTTCTATAATTTCAGATATTGTGGTATGCTGCAACAAACTACAGGACATGGATCTTTGTCCTTCTCTATGGATACTCTATGGGAGTTGAACTGTCTACGGACAACGTGATTGCTGAGTATTTCTTCGACAGGTTTGATCTAAAGCTTCAGACAGCGGGGATCATTGCAGCGACATTTGGTATGGCTAACCTTTTAGCTCGACCATTTGGAGGATTTTCTTCTGATTATGCAGCCAAGAAATTCGGTATGAGAGGGAGACTTTGGGTTTTATGGATTTTACAAACACTTGGAGGAGTATTTTGTGTTCTCTTGGGTCGTTCAAATTCCCTACCACTTGCTGTAACATTCATGATCCTTTTCTCAATCGGAGCTCAAGCTGCTTGTGGTGCAACTTTCGGTATTATTCCCTTCATTTCTCGACGATCATTAGGAATTATTTCTGGAATGACCGGTGCTGGTGGAAATTTCGGTTCTGGATTGACACAATTGTTGTTTTTCACGAGCTCAAAGTACTCAACAGCCACAGGGTTAACTTACATGGGACTGATGATCATAGGATGCACTCTTCCTGTTACATTTTGTCATTTCCCACAATGGGGAAGCATGTTTTTCCCACCAACAAAAGATCCTGTTAAGGGAAGCGAAGAACATTATTATACTTCCGAGTACACCGACGCAGAGAGGCAAAAAGGTATGCACCAAAATGCCTTGAAATTCGCCGAAAATAGCCGATCGGAGCGTGGCAAGCGTGTGGGATCCGCACCTACTCCACCAAATTTGACGCCAAATCGCGTTTGATGATCTTTCTAAGGGATTGATGATCGTGAATCTCTGATTTAATTGAAGGTTCAATGTACTGAGTAGTCTCAATAAGCAAAATCTGTCCAATTTTTATTTTTTTTGTTTTTCTTAAATGATGTTGCTTGTCGATACGCTGGAATCTACTAAGGTGTATGTGGTTTTAAATTGACGTATATAGATATATATATATATATATATATATGTATTACACATTGTGATGTTTCCTATTGTGTGTTTAAAAGAATATTCTAGGGCCAATGGCCTTTGTTTTAAAGAGTTCAGATTCAAAAGTGTATTATAGTTGTAATTAAAACTTTGACTTCTACGATGGGGCCTGATTTTATTCCAGTTGGTTTATAATAGGACGTAAATTGTTTTTCTTCGTCTAGTGGCTAATTTAAATTGATATGAAAGATTCATACCATTTATAGTTTATAATTAGCAGCAGTTTGTACAGGGATATGGAAAATATTAGTTGGCTTAGAGTGAAATCGAAAATTAAGTGTAATATAATTGACAATTCAACTCACGTTAACTCGTAAAGTATTGATAACTCAAGTAGGAGTAAAAAAATTATGCATTTTAGTGAACTTAGAGTGAATTATGTTTCTCTTTTCCCTGGGAAAAAAGAGTCAATTTAAATTTTTAGATTGAAAGATATTTGACTTGATATCAAATTTTACTGTATCAACACAAGGACAATCTGTTTTTTTTTATTATTATTATTATTAATATTTATTACTAGTTTTCTAGATTATTTTTCTACATTTTTTGAAATACTAATAATTATAGTTATTAAGTATAATTAAAAATATATTTTATTTAGTATCTTTTTAAAAGAAAGTGCATGAATAATTGAAAGTAAAAAGAGGGAAAATTTAAGTCATTGTGGGTACAGCTTTTAAGTCCCAAGCTGTGGGAAAGTTGACTTGGCTAATTACATCAGCATTACTTGATAAATTAACTTAATTTTATTAGGCTACTTGAGATATAAAAATAATATCTATACATATTTTTATACTCATTATTTATACCAAATCAAAAAAATACAAATTATATGCCTTTCATAGACATATTCATATTCAACCAATAATTAAGTGTAATATGTTACTAACTTTAAATTTTAACTAATAAAATTTAATTAGTTAATTTAACATAAACACAAAATATGGAAATT
Organism: Solanum paucissectum; assembly: GCA_029582445.1. Classification (NCBI taxonomy): domain Eukaryota; kingdom Viridiplantae; phylum Streptophyta; class Magnoliopsida; order Solanales; family Solanaceae; genus Solanum; species Solanum paucissectum. Next base: position 22,025 of record JAJONZ010002185.1, on the reverse strand, counting down.
ATGTATGCGTCAGGCTTCCCTAGTAGCTAGGTGAGAAAAACGTCACGAAGTGGACATGCAAATAATTGGTTTATTTCATTATTTTATTTTTAAAAAAAAACAATAGTAACTTTAAGCATAAATGTATTTTCAAAGGGATGGACATAAATATCAAAAAATTGAAAAAACAAATTGAACTGAATCAATTGCTCATATCCAGATCGACCCGCTCGTCGATTAGTCCTTGGGTTTCCATCCGGACCATCAATTGTTGAGAATTAACAATAGACTATCATTATTTCACCAAACAAAAGAATCACAATACCAACCTCCTTTATGAACTTTGTTCTTAATAATTACTATTGGTTTGGTTTCTATCTACGTAGGTAACAGTAAATTGTGTGAGAATATATAGGTTAAATTCATTACTACATATCAATAAATTTATATTCTTTTTCACCTGTACTTTACCTATAAAATAGTAGTACTACTAATATTTTCTTACATGTTAATAGGCTGGGTCTGCAATCCAAACTTGTCAAGAATATTCAGCTCCCAAACACGCAAAGCCATTCATTTAACTGAATTCAGTATTTTAGACACGACTACATATTATATAGATATATGTGGTCCGCAAAGAATACTAATATATATATCCTAAATCCGTTAGTTTGAAAGTAGAAAAGATTTAGTGGTAAAAACTTTAACGATTGAATTCCTTAAATTTCAATTTGGGAAGATATAACAACAAGTTGGTACAGTAATTTCAGTATCTCCGATTCATTGAACTTGAAATTGCAATTGCATTAATACAGATAGAATCCAAATCACTTGGTCTGTCCTTTAATATCTACTCTCCCTATCCCTTTTTATATGTCTAATTTTTTCTTTTTACTTGTACTTTTTTGATAAATTAAGAACGGACAATTTTTTTTTACCTATTATACCTTCAATTTATTAACATTAAGTTAATATTTTTGAAAAATGTAGTAAGTAAAGATATTTGAGATCCTATCAATTAATAAAGGTAAAATAGTAAACTCAATATAGCAATCAATTTTTTTTTAATAGATGAGTCAAATCAAAATTTCATGAGTAAAAAGAGATAAAGGGAGATATATGCCTTTATTATTTCTCCTACAAATTAAACCACTACATTTGAAGCCCTTCAACTACTTTTCCTAGCATTGATCTCTCATAAAACTGAATGAATATAAATAGAATGTAATTTGCTGGTACACTTCTCTAAATTCTAACCACTTGATATCATACATAAAAAATCTAATCTTACAAGTTGAAAAAAGAGAAAAAGAGAGAGAGATAATTGTTCAGCTAGAGAGACTAGTAGAACAATAAATTGTAAGCATTTACTTTCATCTAAATCTTATAGCAACAAATTTCTCATAATAATAATAATATAATAGACATAGTTTACCCAACAGCTGGTGCATCAATTAAGGTAGCAGCGGCCTTATGTATCCGCGGTCTTCATAAAATTGGTGATAGGTACGGAGTAAGAACATTAGATCCGTAAGGGTGGTTGAGTTGTGTAACATGTGGTATCCAATAAAGGTGGTTATAGTTCGATTTCCTCAATACTTTTTTTAGTCGAGCTCGCCACACTATGTTTACCTAGTGCAATTTACATTTCTCGTGTGGTAATTTGTGAGCTATTATATATGAGCGGGTTTACACACCCCAAGAATAACAGTTGTGGATTACAGGTTCGAAGAAAATATATAAAATATTCAAGAAATTGATCGAAATACACATAGGTAACATTGAAATCAGATTGATAGATTGTAGTTGTAATAATAATGGAAAACACATGAACGTGACAGATCATTAGATATGGTAATGTAGGAAATAGGTGACAATCAATCTATTTGTGTTGCTGACTAGGTTTTTACTTTTTAGTATGGTATCACGGATATATAGTCAATTATGGACCTCGATATATATATAAGAGAAAAGACATAAAGTGACACATGAAGTTGTCCCAAATTTTCAAAAAGACACCTTAATTATGCGGGTGTCCTATTATCCCACAAAAATATTATATACCTTTATAAACAGAGCATTTTGAACCATTTTCACAATGCTTACATATGTATCAAATGACTTCTAATTAATTTCAGAAATGGCCAGAGGGAGAGTGTTGGTTTTTTCTGTTAAAACCTTCAACCAAAGGCTCTCTTGAAATTTTGGGGAAGATGGTGCATTTAAAAATGAATTAATTAATTAATGGACAAAATAACTGAAATGTGTCGCTTTTTAATTAGTTTTTGGAAGTAAAGTGATTCACGCATTGTCATCAGCGTGTTCACAAACATAGGGAGAAAATTGATCAAAATGGTCTATTTACAAAGATATTTAACTTTTGTGGGGTAATAGGACACTTGTATAGTTAAGGTATTTTTTTGAAAATTCGAGACAATTTCAAATGTTACTTTATGTCTTTTCTCTTTAAAAACCATATTTCTAACTCCATAAATTAAAAATAGATCGTAGCAATTAAGAAGGGCGATCCATCGGTCCCAAATATACTTTATTTAATATACATACTTTTAATGAAAAATGAATAAGGTGCGTCGAAATATTAAATGATGGAAGTGAAGCAACAACGAAGACGTACTAAAGATTCATAGAGAAAGTAAAAATGTATTAAAGTGAGAAATTAAGGAAGAGAGAAGTTCATGATTTTATACTAGCAATTAATGCCCAACAATCACGGGCCACCATATAAAAATAATGAGTCCACTCAGTAGCGGACCCAGGATTGTTATTGAGGGGTGTCAATAGTTGTAGTAAAAAATATAATTGTGAGGATAGTATGACTAGAACCCATGACTTCAATGAATTTTCACAACACTTGAACCACCAGACTAAATATTTAACTTGTGTCAAGAGGTGTCAATGCTTACATATGTATTTACTAAACCAAAATTTAACCTCGTAATTTTCCGACGAAGGGGTGTCACTTGACACCCCTTTGGTAAAGGTGGGTACACCACTGAGTCCACTAACCCGAGATATTTTGTACACCAGACTGTTTTTTTCCATGCGTTACGAGTATACAAAATTAAAACATTTTGGTTGCATGGTTTGTACTGTCTGTACTCTGCTTGCAATGAGCTGTGTACAAATCTTTATATCTGCCGCCTCTACTCCTCACGAGCCTATTTATAGTTTCACTTGTTAGAAACCACACATCATAGTTTCCACATACACATAGTTTTACAGATACTCCACACAAGAGAACTTTCTTAAAATGACAAATGCAGCTTCCAATAAAAATATTTTCCTTATACTATATGTTTTTTGCCTTGTTTTGCTATCTTCTTTTATAAATGAAGCTGTGGGAGTCCGTCAATTATCTGAAGAATACATGATATTGAAGCCCGAGTTGATGAATCGTCACAATAAACGTCCTTTTTTTCATGGGAAGGAAATCAAGAATTGCTTACCAAAAGGGTTCAGACATGCATCTGGTCCAAGTAAATATGTGAACAACCATATATTTAGTGAACTTGGAATTGGATGTTCACAAGATAAGCATTTCAAACAACCTTAATTAGCCCAGCAATGTTGTTATGAGAATACCTGATGAACTAATTTATACGAATAAGCGGTATTATTCTTTTTATCTAGTATAATAATTCATGTTTTGTTTTATTAAATTGACTATAGTGGAGTTCAATTTATACTTCTGTATTTTACGTTACTGGATATTTTGCTACTTATCAAGAAAGAAAGACGAAAAACTTACATTATGCACTCTGTTTCTGTGTTTGTTATAGTAGGTTAACTTGCATGTACAAGTCTTACACAGAGTAAACTGTGAATTTCTTTTCTAAGGTCTCGATTGTTACTAACATTAGACTTACTAATTAGAAACATGTTGACAGATTATAAGTTGTTAGGAAGATTTCATTTGGAGTTGAAACATTATAGGAGTAATCTTACGTAATTTGGCAGAAACAGGGTCGAACATAATTTCTGACATTTTCAATTCAATATGATTTCTTAAAGTATCGTGTTCAATGCTAAGCCTAAAACATGAAATTCTGCATGCATTTTTGGAAGGTTAGTAGGGGTAGAGATAACACGTAACCAAGTTACATAATTTGTCTATTTGTTCTCAAACATACACCAAGTTATTTCATCAAAACTTCCCCTGCAATTAGACTAAACAAGGGAATATTGAATTAGATGCTAATTTACAGAAACTGTAGCAATTTCAAGTATTTTAGCACCTAATATACAAAAAGCAGATTAGAGCCTGGTAACAAGAAAGCGATTCATCAAAAGGGGAAAGGTGAAGAAGAGAATAAATAACCAAGGTCCACTGTATTAGCGAAGCTATTGAGGTTTCTTTAAAATGTCACAGAACACCTCAAGATAACAACAACATTAAAGAGTGGGCAAAATAAACCAACAGTTGGGCGAGTAGCGTTACAGATTCCAGAAACAAAGTAATAGTTCAAAGACATTTTTGTTTAGGAAACTCTATAGCAACAACGGAAAAGAAAAATGTCGCAGCAAAATAACAGGATAGTCCATAACTTTAGCTATACAAGTCATCATCATCAGCTCCAGTATTAGAAGTTGTGAAGGGGTCAGATGCAGCAGCCCCACCACTGGTCTCAGAAAACCGAAATTCAGTTCCAAAACCTCGAGATTGCTGTAAGGTCTGAGCAAATGCCTGGTATTTACGAATATCGGCATCACTCACACTTCGTCGTGCATACTTCATGGACTCCTCAAAATGAGCAGGCTTGATCTCTGATATCTCATCATCAGCATCCTCATCCATAGAATCAGGATTCTCTGCTCGCCTCTTTTCCTTTTCTATATCCTGTAACAAGAACGCCATTTGACAAGTATTAAGATGTTAACCATGCCCATTTAACTTAATTTTGAAAAAAGAAAGGTTAGCAACCCTTGCAAACATTGACATAAGAGACCAGCTAGCAAGTTAACATGGAGTTTAAAGCAAGAGATGCACAGCACATAGCTGTTTTCCAAGAAACGGAGAGGAGATAAACACTTGAATTCAGATATTTATTTTGGCAACCATCAAACTGAAGACGACAAAAACCATTAACAAAGTACCGAAGAGCACCATTATTTCAATATTTCAGCACAGATGATGACACAAAAGCAACTAAAACATTGTCCAATATAAGTATCAGCAGCGGCAGATCCATCTTATCTTAGCAGCAGCATGTGTTGGTGCATACGCATACACAAGCACACAGAGTATGAATATATTTTTGATATAACTTTATACTAAGTCCACACTCACTGCAACAAGGTGGAGTGATACTTTCACTCACTAGTTTAGAGTCTTTAAGAACCCAGTATCAGTAGATGTACAACAGTAAACAACACAGATAAAAAACTGTAAGAACAAAGACAGATGATGTGCCTCAAAGACTAAAAAAACAAAACCAAATTTAGAAAATTAAGAGCAGGAGGACTTACTTTCTCAATGTTCTCTCTTATGGCATATTTGCATGCCCGTTGACAGATCTCAGTGATATCAGCTCCACTAAATCCCTGAGTATACTTGGCAAGAGCTCTCAAATCAATATCTTTTGATAGGGGAGATTTTCTAAGACATGCCTTGAAAATCTGATGGCGTGAGTCTTCATCTGGCAGTGGGATATAAATTAACTGGTCAAGTCGACCAGGTCGCAGAAGTGCAGGGTCAATAATATCAGGCCTGTTTGTGGCCCCAATAATAAAAACAGTTTTCTTTGCATTCATGCCATCCATTTCAGTCAGAAGTTGGTTCAGAACCCGATCAGCTGCTCCACCAGCATCACCACTACTGCTTCCCCTCTGCAAAAAAAAGCAACAATCTTTGTAAGCAGTGATACACGGATAACTACTTTTTTCCTGTTTTCCCTCCTTTTTACAGATTTATCTAATTGATTGCCTAATTAGGAAATATGTGCTGTCTAAGTCCACATAATCCGTCAAAGAGTTCCTGTGTTTGCTTACAACAAACAATTTGGTAAACTTGAAAACTATCTTACCTGAGTGGCAATAGAGTCGAGCTCATCAAAGAAGAGGACACAGGGTGCAGATTGTCTAGCCTTGTCAAAAATTTCACGGACATTGGCCTCACTCTCTCCAAACCACATGGTAAGCAGCTCAGGTCCTTTGATACTAATGAAATTGGCTTGACACTCATTTGCAATTGCCTTGGCAAGAAGAGTTTTCCCACATCCTGGAGGACCATAGAAAAGAACACCTTTTGAAGGTGACATACCAAATTTCTCGAACTTCTCCGGATGCTCCACTGGGTATTGAACAGTCTACATAATATGAAACAAGAACAATGATGAAACCCTCCTAAGACAGAACTTAATGGCATATATGAATGCATCAAGACCAAGTTATTGACTTCAATTACCTCTTGAAGCTCTCTTTTGACATTTTCAAGACCTCCAATATCTTCCCATGAGACATTAGGCACTTCAACAACCTGCACATAATTTTCACGGAAGAACCCAATAAATTTGTGAACTTAAAACAACACAACCCATCTATTCCATCCATAAACCCCATACAGACAAAAGGACAGGATTATCATAAGCAACAAGAACATTGCACATGATCAGGTAGCAAGCTACATTACATAACTGGGTCGTAATAGGCTACTTACTGTTTCACGCAATGCAGATGGATTGCTTGTTCCTAGAGCAGTTTGGAAGTGCTCATTTGTGACAGCCATTGAATTCAATATTTCAGCATCAATGGAATCATCTTCCAGATCAATGACATCCATTTTCTCTCTAATGCACTGAAGTGCAGCTTCAGTGCAAAGAGCAGCAAGATCTGCACCGACATAACCATGTGTATCTTTTGATATTCTTTCCAAATCAACCTGCAGAATCAAATACTCGCCATTATGCCACAACGACAATTTGATCCCGAAAAAGAAGAAGGAAATTCAATAAGTTGGCTTACTTCTTCTGCAAGCTTCATATTCTTGGTATGAATACGAAGAACTTCAAGACGTCCAATTTCATCAGGAACACCAATGTCAATTTCCCTATCAAACCTACCAAACCTTCTGAGAGCAGGATCAATGCTATTAGGACGATTGGTAGCTCCCATAACTATGACATGAGCACGAGATTTCAGTCCATCCATCAGAGTCAGGAGCTGTGAAACAATCCTTCTCTCAACTTCACCATGTGTCTTCTCTCGCTTGGGAGCAATTGAATCAATCTCATCAATGAATATAATAGATGGAGCATTTTTCTCTGCCTCTTCGAATGCCTTCCTGAGATTGCTTTCACTCTCACCAGCCAATTTGGACATGATTTCTGGTCCATTAATGCAAAAGAAAAATGCACCTGTTTCATTAGCCACTGCTCTGGCTATCAGGGTCTTCCCAGAACCAGGGGGTCCATAAAGTAAAATCCCCTTTGGTGGTTTCACACCAATGGATTTGAAAAGTTGAGGATGCCTCAATGGTAATTCCACCAGTTCACGAATCTGAGCCATCTGTTTTCTCACACCACCAACGTCATCATAGCCAACTTCGTCCAGTCTCTCCTCGTCCTCCCTTTTAACAGGCTCCCCCTCACAAAAGATTTCAGTGTCTGGAGCAACAACACAATACTCCCCTGGGTCAGTCTCAATGACTTTGAATTCCACACTTCTCATCCCTCCTCTAACAAGGAAATTGTCTCCTTTCCTCAAAGGACGATATGCTTCCAAAAAGTAAGCTGCAAAAAGGAATATGCTTAAAATTGAGGCTAACACAGACAGCGCTTACAGATAAGGTGGATACAAATTCACTAACAAAGACGACAACCTTCACCTCTAATTTTCACTGCCAATTGACAAAATCAAAGAGTAGAATGTACAAAATCAAGGAAAGACCGTGAATTGGAGATAATTTAATAAATACTGGAGAATCCCAAAACAGATGCACAATAACAACTGCTGCAACTCCACATTCTCCAAAAAAACACCCAGAATTCTCCTGGACTATCATCTCAAAGGTTGTACTATCAACAGAAGGAACAAGACAGAAATTATAGTTCTATAAGATACAAACTTAAAATCGCACCATGGCCCATCAATAACGAGTTTCCCAAGTACAACAATATACCCAGAGTAATCAAGTTGTTTGATGGAAAAATCAAATTATTGATATTCAACTTGTCCAAAACCAGTTGAATTGCATTGCGCACAAATTATCTAACTAAAGTCCGCACTAACAGATGGTGTCTCCTTTTGACGGTACCACTGAAAGAACAATTACCTTCAAGAGCTATTAGGTTTTAAATATACATACTGTGAAGCAAGGATACCGAATTCTGTTGATAGCATTATGGTGCCAGATACTAATTAGGCACCCGGGCTTGTCTCCTTAATTCAGGGAGCTCAGAATTTAAATCTAATCACAGTGAACAAAAACTAAAACCAGACAAAGAGAGTATGATGTATTGTTTGTGATTGTGAAAATCAAATATCAATGATATTGACAGTCTTTTTTCATTATCACTACTACCCTGTTCCTTCAACCCACCCTTATTAATTTTTAGATTTGATGAAAAGTTCAATGAATTGGAAATTCCTATACCACAACAGTACAGAGAATAAAACCTTGAAATTGCCAAACTGAAAACCATGCTTGAGCTATTCAATTGGAAAGAAATTGCATGTGTCAGCACACTTACGTTTCAGAAACGCATCAAACAAATCCCCAGTGAGACCTTCTATTGTATCATCTATAGGAAGTATGTGGACACGCTTCCCATACTTAACATCTGGGCATTGGTGCACAGACACAACATCTCCAAGACGGACCCTCAAATTTGAACGGACAACCTTGTTCATCCTAATCTTCGGCTCATCGCATGTTTCATCGGCAAGTGCAATGACAACTGTATCCTTCCTTTTCTTTCCCTGGATTAAAATGCAGCACAAAACTATTGAGTCAATTGGATGAACAGGCAGACAAACATGCAAACAAATTCAGAAAGGTAACCTCATTTAAATAGTTGTTAAAATTAAGCCATACGCACCGTGAGAAAATTACAACATTGTTTTTAAAAGTAAAAAAAGCACAAAAAGAAAAATGCAACAAGATCAGTGGGCCACTGGGGGTTGAAGTGACAAGTAAAGCACATGCTTTCTTTAAAGTGAAGCACACAATTTTCTGATAAATTAAAAGTAGCATGCCAAGCCAGCGACACACACACTTGTATGAATGCAGTAAGTTATAATCAAATTTCAATTGAAGTAACTAATTATAACATCCAACATACAATAGTTCACAATATTAATTTAACTCCTCATTACTGAGACTCAAAGAACCAACTGTTTCTCATTGGAATCATATAGTGCGTCTTTGATTGAGCCCACGCTTATTTAAAGTGAGAGCATAACTACGCCATATCTCATGACTTCAAACAGTATTGTCGAAGTGGTATATGTCTACTATGATTCTGAGAGTCTTTTCTTTTTATGTAGTGAGTAAATTCATTACTATGATTCAGAACGTCTTTTCCATGATTATGTAATATAGCCAATTACAATTGACATATAGACTCTATTGGCATCTGCTCATCAAGGATCAACAGAGTATAATTCAATGACACAGCATAAGCTAGGAACACAGATAATCCCCACCAGTGACTAGAACAAGCATGAATAATTTGTCTCTTTCTTGACGGATCATCTTAGTTATTGATTTCCCCTTGAAGCAGAAAACCAAGTTCAAAAGAATACCTCTACAGCTTGTGACCATCTATAAATAATAAGTTGCTTTTCAGTTTAAACAAATATATGTCACAGCTATAACCCATAAAATTGTCGGTCCCATCATCAAACAAGCAGAACAAACACCGCACTGTCACAAAGTCACCACCTCAAAACGTAGAAACACTAATATCCTAATGTCTCAAATCTATTGGCAAGTGTAAAACTACTCAATCCACCAGATTCACCTAAGCGACGAAAAAAAATCAACTACTAGCAAAGTGATCTTCACTGTAAACCTTATGCAATCAGATTATCCACATCGAAACCCTAAAAACACGAGATTTAGGCGAAAACCCCAAAAAGTAGGATAATTAGAAAACCTTGATGAGAATTGTATCTCCACGGAAGAGCTGAAGCTTCTCCATAGTAGCAGGGTGCAGTGCAACAACAGAGTTATCATCGTTGACCGCCTCATCAACAACAAGACGATTAGGAGACTTCTTCCTCTCCAAAATCGCGGTAGAGAAATCCTTCTTCGCACCTTTTCTGAAAACAAAAAAGAAAGTAAGAATCAGTAATCACAATACAATACAAATCTCAGAACTTTCTAGAAACGATTTCCAGAGTTGAAACAACTCAGTAGATCAACCGATCGAGAGGAGAGAGAACTTACGAGTCAGATGACTCCGCCTGGTTAGTCATCTTCAGAGATCTAGATTAGGGTAGAGCAGCCGAGAGAAACTGGAGTTTTGCTGGAGAAGAGAACAATGAGTGCAAGAAAGGGATATGGAAGAAGTGAATTACCAATTTATTAAACGGATTAAAAAAAAAACACGATAAAAATTAAATACGAACTGGCGTTCTATCTGTATTTTCCTGCTTTTGGACGAATTTTATAATGTAGGTAATAGGTGTATTCCGTATTTCGGTAGGTTATAAAAAAGTGTTCTTTGGACAATTTGGTTTTCCAAGTAAACAAAGAAAAGGAGATCAAATATACATCATGAACCCACTATTTTGATATTTTACTTGAAAATTGATAATATTTACAAAACTTGTGATCAAATATTATTGGGATTTATATAAAAGTAATCCTGATTTGATTATATTTCTTTTGAGTGAAGGATCTATCAATGTAACATATTTATTAATTAAGGTAGGTAAGGTTCATGTACAAGGTAGAGCTAGCAAGAGCATAGAGATTTATCAAAATTTCATTCGGCGGAAAATACATTATTTATACATAGTTAAAAAAATTATTTATATATATATATGTTGAACTCGTTTGATTATTTTTTTTTATGTTTCTTCATATTGTTAACCTCGATACTTATTAGACTTATATGTTGTTGTAATGTTATCTTCTATATTATGAATTCATGCAAATAAATTTATGAAATTTGACCTTCGTCAAAGTATACTAATTGTAAAGTGACGACAAACTTCTATCCTCGAAGTGATTTACAGAACAATAACTAATTTTTTTTTTCTAAAAATGAAGTGGAAGAAAGGTCTCAATTATTTGCATATTCCCTACATTGCCATGTCTGCCCATCAGAGACCCATGATATCCTATGAATGTGAACAGAAATTCCAGAATTTTTAACCAGATAAATATGGCAATTAACCAATAACACCTACTATAATATAAAGAACTTTTATTTATACTAGTAATATATGGTAGATAATTGAAATTCACTGAAAAAGAATCACCTAACAAATGAACACATGGAAAAAGACAATGAGAGAAAAGGATATTTTGACAATATATATATTGGACTATTATGCATTTATTTGAGTTGCATCTAGACGTGGTGTAGCGGATGAAACTATTCCTTTCTTAATTAAAAGTTTTGGATTCGAGCTTTAAATATAGAAAAATCTTTGATAGGAAGCGCTTCCTCCTAAATAAGGCTCTACATGGCACAAATTTAAAATAATCGAGCTCCAATATAAATAGTGAACACCAAACACCGAATAGAAAAAAAAAACATCATACTCCACTAATTATAACTTCCCGAATTGGTAGACTAAAAATAAAGTGCCACTATCCATCTCTAGTTATGATTTTTCTGGTTGTTTAAGTTACATATAATTTTTTTTTTCTTTTATTTTGTGTCACTAAATAAATTTTTTATATATGAAAAAAAATCCTAAAAATACTATTTTCTTCGATTTAATTTAAAAGTTTTCACCTATTGTCCCATCTAGCAGTAATATAAAATATTCCCTTGTTTACTTTCATGTATATTTATTTTAAATTTTACACGCTTCTTAAGAAATAATTATATTTTTTTTGAACGTTAAAAGTTAAAATCGATGATCAAATTGAATTTATTTATTTTTATATCAGAAACTGAAAATTTATTAATAGTGCGCTGTGTACAAGTTCAATTGTCACTATCTCTCTTTTTTCTTGAAAGAATAAAAAGAAGGTTATTAAAAAGAAAAATTCTTAATTGGACCAAATATATATTGTGTAGAAATAGCACCGCATTGTTTGTTTTCGGGTCAAAAAGGATCCATTAATCTCATAATTGTACTCAACACTTCAGTCTCACTCTTCCTTGTTACTTGTACTGTTTTCCACTGCCAGCCTTCGTCATTTGTTGCGATTTCGATCCAGGTTCGTGCTTTCTGCTCTCCATCTTCATTATTTGTTCAACAACTTCACTTGTTTTTTATTTTTTTGGACTTACTATCTTGAAGTTCGAGCCTACTTGCAGCTTTTTGGAGTTTATCGTATGAAGTTTTAAGCTTCTTTTTTTCAGTAGTTCAATGGTGCTTGTTAGCATTTGCAGTGCTTAAGCTTTTTTTATTTTTCTTGTGTGCTTCTGTATTTTCGCTTTTGGGGTTAACGGGTTTTATGGAGTTAAGTGAGTTCAGTGTTCTGTTTGTGAAAGGTGTTTGTTAGAGCTGAAAAGTTGTGTTCTTTAAGTTCTCTGAAGTTCCCAAATGAACAAAATTATGCTTTGAGTTGCTAGAGAGAAAAAGAGAAAAAGGGGTTCTTTAATACGAATGTTTTCATGTATGTAGGTCATCAGCTTCTGATAGACAGTACTTGTTTTTATTTTTCTAAACTTGGCCTATGTGAGCTTCATCAAAGCATAGGAAAGGAGGAGGATTGCCGCAGGATCTGGCTAACCTAAAAATAGGGTGACTGCCAGCCTATAGCAGATCCCAACTAACGTGGGTTTGAGTTGTAGTTGATTGATTGATTAATATATTTTGATCCTTTGCAACTATAGTTGGTGCTGAAGGCTCAAAAGGAGAATTTGTCCCGGTGCTTAAAATTTTGTGAATTTCTTTTAAATGTATTGTCTTTTGTTGTTCTTTTCATAACGAGCTATATGTGGTGCTTGTTAATTATTGCTGTTTTTACAGTGTTGGAAAACGTTTTATAAACTGGTGAAGTTGGTCTAAGGAGGAATCAGTTATGATATATTGATTTCCTTGTGAACCTTGAGTTCAGAGTTCCATTCTGGAGTAGTTAGACAGAATTGGAGAATTCCAAAGAATGGAAGAAATACAATCCCAATCAGATCATTATAGGTCACCATCTTCTTCAGTGAGTAGTCCAGCTAATAGGGTGCCATCAAGTAACTTCTTCTACTCGAGGAAACTTGGCGCACTTAGACAACCAATTTCATTTGAAGATTCACCTGTTTGGGATGAGACAGATATAGAGGTCAAAGTGGATGAAGGAGGTGATTCTATTAATGCTGCGACTACACCACCCTCCCCTTCTCTGTCAAAGATCAATAGTGGTTCCTTGCCATCTCCTTCTTTAATAGAGAGGGAAGTTGTTACAAGGAAGATTGCAGGAGCTTCTATTGCATGGAAGGACTTGACTGTAACTATAAAGGGAAAAAGAAAATATTCTGATAAGGTGGTCAAGAGTTCGCATGGTTATGCATTACCTGGAACAATGACTGTCATCATGGGTCCTGCCAAGTCAGGGAAATCAACACTCTTGAGAGCCCTTGCAGGTTTGTGGAATTCAATTTGTAGTCAGTTTATAGAAAACATCCAGTTGTTTATATATGGGTCTGAGCTAGATTTCTTTCTCTTCTTTAGGAAGGCTACCTGATTCAACGAGAATGTATGGTGAGGTGTTTGTAAATGGGACAAGCAGGCACATGCCGTATGGTTCCTATGTATGTTGTAAGCATTTACTGTCATTTGTGGTCATGCTTGTATTCTTAATACGAAAAGAAATAGGTCTGGACTGTGGACTTTGATAGCTTTGTTTTATAGTTTACAAAAATATATTAGCTGTTGCTCACTCTGAACTGATCTTTGGAATGTAAAAGCATAATCATTCTCCTAGTAATGACTACTGGTTCAGTGAGTTGATTGCCCCTGCTTTCTCTCTTTAATCCATCGACCAATCCTTTGGCTCTTTTACAAAAAGTGATATGTGTGTCCCTTTGGCAAGAAGATGTCACCTTTTGAAGCAAAACAGTCGTGCAACTGCTTCTGATGATGTGGCATAATTTCATGTAACTGATGTTTGGAAATCCCTTCTTCATTTTTTACCCCTTTTTAGTAGCGCAATATGGTTTATTCCCTGGTTGTGTTAGGAGTTGCCGGCATGAATTTAGGCCTGTGAATTCCTAAGCTTTAGATTAAAATCATTCTTTTCATCTCAACCAATGGTCCTTCTTGCCCAAGGGGATCTGAAAACCATATTTTCAATAGGTTTGAGCACATCTACAATCATATACTTACATCATTAAATATAGACATTGAAACCAATAGCCCAAACGTTAAAGGCGGTAGGCTAAAAATCATGTTAATATTAAAATACATAAAGTACAACTAGTTTATTTGGTTTGAATTTGGGTTGAGAAGTGTTGTACTTCTGAGCTTTTTGGAAGAAAACTTCAATTTAATCAAGTACTCCCTCCGGTCCAAAATAATTGATGTTTTAGGCTTGGACAAATGTATTAAGGATTTCACTCACTCCTAAAAAAGGAAGATTTTGACTAAAATACCTGATTTTCTTTTTAGGTTGACATAATTAGCAAGGTCAAATTTGAAAAAAATAATAATTAAATAACCTCTTGGTTTTGTGAAACATCACTTATTTTGGACCAACTTTTAAAGGCTAAAACGTCAATTAATTTGGACGGGAGGAAGTAGTTAGAAAGGGGGCACTAGTTTTCCTTGTTTTGTCAGCTTGTGCCTTCTGACATGTAAAATGTACTCATTTGCAGGGATATGTTGACAGAGAAACTACTCTTATTGGATCATTAACTGTGCGTGAATTCCTATACTACTCAGCTTTGCTCCAGCTTCCTGGTTTCTTTTGTCAGAGAAGGAGTGTGGTGGAGGATGCTATTGATGCTATGTCACTGGGAGATTATGCTAATAAACTTATAGGTGGCAACTGTTACATGAGAGGTCTTCGAAGTGGTGAGAGGAGGCGTGTCAGCATTGCCCGGGAACTTGTTATGAGACCACATATTTTATTTATTGATGAACCCCTTTATCATCTTGACAGGTTCTCTTCTTACTTCTCGTTTTAAAATCACAACAATTTTTATTGAAGTTCATTGAGTTTACATTGACATATTCAGTATCCATAACTGCATTCGTGATCTTCTTAGTGACTAGATTACTTGAATTAGTAGCACAAAATAGCTGTCAAATTGTGTACTATGCTCTGTAGCTACTAGAATAGCTAACAGCCAAATATTTGGTATGTTCTAGTTTTCCTGTCCAATAAAAGCATAAAAGATACTAATGCTCCATGTTTGTTTGACAAGTTAATTAGTCATAAAGATTGATTTTCTTGTCTTATATAGTATGTGCATGTGGTGACTGAGAAAGACCATATCATTCATTGAACTATTGAAGTATGTCACTAAAGTTGGTATATGTCAAATCATGCTGGAAGTTTATATGATTTGAAAGGTCAATTAGTAAATATTTCAGCATTTTGGGCAAACTGTGTTAATATTAAAAGGCTACAAGCTTTCTTTGGGAAGACCTGCAAATTAAACTTAGGATTGCTAGCTTAGTGCATGCAGGTCTCTTCTAGTTGGTTACCAGAAGATTTGTGGTCTCCTTATATGGACTTGGTAATCCTCCCCTTATGAGCTAACTTTTGGGGTTGAATTAGGCACAAGTGTCATATCTTTTTACATGGTTCCCATGTCATTCATGAACATCAATTTAAGGGTTGAGGGAGAGAACATGTGATAGATGGTGATTTTCTTATTTGATGTTCTGGAAATTGATATTTTTGTAGCATATTCAAAATGAACTGTAGGTTTCCAACTGAATGAATATCCTGGTTCCCTACTCTCTAAAATTTTCCTTATTAATTCTCGTGTTTTTGACTTGCTATTTTTTATTGTTGAGACTTGATGCTCTTGGATATCTTCTTCCTGTCAAAACTTATGAACTACTGTAATCTGATGTTTAGTTCTTGTTATGTTCAGCGTTTCTGCACTTCTGATGATGGTTACATTAAAGAAGCTTGCCACCTCTGGCTGCACTCTGATATTCACCATTTGCCAAAGCAGTACTGAAGTATTTGGCCTTTTTGACCGAATTTGCCTCCTCTCAAATGGAAAGACATTGTTTTTTGGTGAAACTTTGGCTTGCTTACAGGTAATTTTACTCTGGTATGCTTCCTTACACTGTCCATCTTGGTTCAGGGGAAGGCGTTGGTTTTCTTAACAGTCATGCCTGCATCAAACAAAGGCATTGGATAATGAATGATACTTTTTTTCCTGCAATATGGGTTTGTTGGGTTTTCCTTTAATAAGAGAGACCCAGAAGTGGCTGTGGTTTATCTGAATAGAAAGAAGTCAATTGTTAGTCAGATGATATCCATTTTAAGAGAGAAATGAGCCCATGCAGTTGATTTGGCTGAAGTTCTTTATATATTCTCATTTTGCGTTGAAGTAGCCAAGAATAGTCTAGCAATGTTGAAGTAAATATTTACTCAGGTTAGGATGGTTACTCTGTAGGGAACATGTCTTTTATTGGAGTGAAGTCTTGCAGGATAAGGTTGTTTCATTAGGACATATTTGAAGTGCGAGTGTCCAGGTTTCATAGTCCAAGTTGTTACTTAAATGCTTATTGCCCTACAAAGGTATAGCTTCTTATACGGTTTCCTTACACACTGGAATAAATCAACAAAAGTTCAGTTTGTTGGTTTCTGACAAGGAGGAAGTTGTCTAGAGAAATACTGTTGAGTGTTGACAAATTTTACAATGGACTAAATGTTTCAGAATCCATGGATAGTGGTTGGAAAAAGAGTATGGGTTCCTGTGGAAGATCAGTCAAGGTTAACAGGGATTCGTACTGGACAAACTTACTTAAGAGGGCATGGAGGAAGATCAGTTCCCCAAGTGTGTGCACAATTGTGAAATACTACTAGAAATACATAACACTTGAAATGTTTATTTTCTGTTCATTATGTTTTATATCATACTTTGTTCTTTATGTTACTAATTGTTAGAGACTAACATATCATTGAATTGTGAAGCACTTCTCAAATGCTGGATTTCCTTGCCCAATTATGCAAAGTCCTTCTGATCACTTCTTGCGTGCTATAAACACAGAATTTGACAGGATTATTGCGATGTGCAAAAGCTGGCAGGTATATGCCTATAAGCATTCAAAGCTCTGTTTTCCCCTTAAAAACTCAACTCTAATGGTTAAAGATAGTGATTGATTTGTTGAAAAATTGTTAGGATGTTGGTACAATTCTAACTCAGCTCATTGTACTACCTCTTTTCTCTGTATTTGTGCTATTGTTTTATTGTGCCGGGGAAAGCTCTTTGAGAAAGGAATTCTTTTGCTATAAGATTCAAAATGAAATCTCAAAGATCCTCGTCTGTTCTCTGGCCACCCTATTCCCTCCCCCTTCACAACACAAAAAGGAAAGATGTTCCTTTAAGTTTGTGCTTTTCTCATCTCAACAGGATAATCATGGAGACTTATCATCCGTGAGCATGGATACTGCCATCGCTATACGTACCATTGAAACAACTTATAGATCATCAGCAGATGCTGCTGCTGTTGAATCAATGATAGTGAAGCTTACTGAGAAGGTACATTTATCATAGAAAAAGATAAGGTGTATAATATGTTTGTAATAATGAAACTTACCAAGAAGGTATGTTTTTTCACTGTTGTCACTTGCTGACATCATGGATAGTACTATCAACTTTGCTCAATCTTTTTCCAAGAACTTTTCTTAGTGCCAAGTAGATCTAGGCAATGCATACTTTAGTGTGACCACTAGATAGTAGGAAGTATTCCAATTTTGATATGAACTAACTACATAAACTCATAAGTTATTAAGCCTGCGTGCTCTGGACAGTAATATCATTCGAGTATTCTCTTGAAGGATGCCCTTATTGGCTTTGGTTTATTTTGAAAAACTAGATTGTCCTCAATTATCATTATCTTCTTGTGTGAACTGAAGTTTTTGGTTTCTTTAAGCCTAGAATGGAGCAGAAGTTTTGTCACTGTCCATTTCAATATTTCAAAAAATGCTACTAATTTTAGTTCCTTGGTCATTTAAAACAGTTTATAGTCCTTGCTATTGTGTTAGTACCCCCTTAAAGAGTTATTTATGCCAATATCCAAGTTAGAGTTTCCTCCAATCTCTGTTCCTTGCAATACCAAAGTTCTTTAACAGTAGAGGCAATTTGACAGCTTGTTGAAGTATTTTTGAACTCAATGCATTACTCCCTCTATTCCAAAAAGAACAACAAAATTTGGAATAAGAGGGTCATACTATTTAGTTTACGTCTATTTCATACATTGATTTATAATCTTTAAAAACTCTATTGAGAACTACATAAAAAGTCTTTATTCAAGAAAACAATTACATAAAAAGTACTGGAAGTCACAATCTTTTATAATTAGAACTAGTTCAAGGAATATTTGATAAGATCATTATCAAGTAGAAAAAATGGCTTAGAAATCCTCGGAGTGTTCAATAATAAAAGTTTTAGTGGTCAAATGACTATACTTACGGCCTGAGCTTCATTATAGTGTCTGATCTCTTGCATTTTGTCCTTTCAGGAAGGTCCATCACTCAAAAGAAAGGGAATGGCAGGAAATGCAACACGAGTTACAGTTTTGACTTGGAGATCTTTATTGATTATGTCAAGGGAGTGGAAATATTATTGGCTAAGATTGATTCTTTATGTGTTTCTTGCCCTCTGTATTGGCACTGTGTTTTCTGGATTGGGGCATTCCTTGTTTTCTGTCATGGTAAGCGAATAACTAAAAAATCAAACCTGTCTCTTTCCTTTTGCATATGTCTAAACTCTAATACAGTAGTCCATCAATATGATGTTTGTGCACCAGACCTCCAGTTTTTCTGGTTACACAGTCCATGAAATAATCATGGACTGAGTTGATATTGCTGTTTTTTTTTCTCATGGTAAATTTTTGCCATTACTAGCTCTTGTTTTCAGTATGCAAACTATGATATTTTTCTTGCCATGCAGAGAAGAGTAGCAGCAATATTTGTATTTGTTTCATTCACCTCTCTGCTAGGCGTCGCCGGTGTACCTTCACAGTTGAAAGAGATCAAGGTGATGCGAGCAACTTATTTGTGTTTCCTCTGTATAATGCACAAGCATGCTTCTGTGAAACTAATATATGTGAACACCATGTTCGAATGAATCCGGTACATTTGTGTATTTAAGAATCAATGTTTGTTTTGTAGGCTGAGAGTGGACAATACACCTTCATAGAAATGTGATCCTCATTCTAGTCTTTTCTTCAGTCTCATGAACTACAGTTTCCCCTTAACCCTGTGTGTCATAATCTATATATTGCACTCTTACTGTAATTTTTCTGTCGCCCAAAGGACTATTGTATCATCATTCAAACTTGTAGTTCAAATTAGTGGGGTGAAATGTAGACAAATACGGAGTTGAAGTGACAAATTCTCAGGACTAGGGTTCTCCAATAGCTGAAATATCTGGACTTATCGCTAGAAATGTGACATTTCTGGCTTGGTTTATTAAATCATATTCCTATTTCAATCTCATCAGTCCTGGCAAGTAAGCCTTTGAACTTGATTTCTCTAAGAAGCTGGGTTTAGTATGACGTTTGATGAGGTGCAATATTGATATCAGTTTTTATTTTTAAGATATGCCATTCATAATTAGCATTGCATTTAATGTGGATTGTGCTATGGATTTAATTTTCAGTAATAACCTAATCATACGCTAAGATGTATAGCAAAGGCGACAAATTGATATCCCAATGACATCTAGGTCTTGTATTTTAGAGTACTTAGATAGTGAGTGTTCCCTTCAAATTAAGTGAACTTCTCAATTTATTATTGTTACTTGCTTTTATAAACTTTGGTTTTGTTATTTGCCCTGATAATGAGTTATTATTGGTATCCTCATCCAGTTCAAAAATCAACTTAATCAACATCATGATGACTTTGCAGATATACACGTATGAAGAATCAAACCAGCACTCTGGGGCATTTGTTTTCCTACTTGGGCAGCTTTTTGCCAGCATCCCTTTCTTGTTTCTCATCTCCATTTCGTCAAGTCTGGTCTTCTATTTTCTAATTGGACTGCGAGATGAGTTCAGCTTGCTGATGTACTTTGTGCTGAATTTCTTTGCGTGTCTATTGGTAAATGAGGGTCTACTGCTGCTGGTTGCTTCCATTTGTCAAAATATCTTCTGGAGCATCTTAAGTTTTGTGTCCATACATGTGAGTTCTGCCTGAAATCTAAATTTGCAAGATATGATTTACTATTGGATGAGTTACATTCTTTCCCTTTCCCTTTGGTGTAATATTGTCATATTCTATTGATTGGAAAGTATGCATTGATTATAGCTGTGTATGTTCCTAATGTGTCGTAAGGGGAATCAAGGTAGTTGGGGGTATCTTAAATGTGTGCAATTCTAGTGTTATATAGGATTCTTGTAGTAGGAGTATCATTTAATTATCATTTCATGTTGAGTTGAGAGTCCTAACTTTTTCATTCAACGGCTATCTTATCTCGTATTTCAGGTGATAATGATGCTTTCCGCTGGCTTTTTTAGAATCAGAAGTGCTTTGCCTAGACCAGCATGGATGTACCCCATTTCTTATATAGCTTTTCATACTTACTCTATCCAGGTAAGTTTGAGACTTGGCTTGAAGTCATAATTAAGTGCATACATTTTCTTGATCACTGGTTATCTATCAGGAAAATCATATTAATGGATTTCTTTTACCAGGGACTGTTGGAGAACGAGTACATCGGAACTTCTTTTGCAGTGGGGCAGGTGAGAACCATATCTGGTTATGAGGCTATGGGAAATGTATATGATATATCTGATGACAGCAACTCTAAGTGGAAAAATTTACTGGTGCTGTTTGTTATGGCTGTTGCATACAAAGTTGTCATTTTTATTCTGCTCAAGTGTTGTATCAGGAAAAACCACTCTGTCCACAAACTTTTCCGCTGTAACCAAAACAGAAAGGATTACAAATAGATGCTTTACTATAGCAACTTCAGTTTCAGTTTCAGTTTCTTCGAGTTTATTGCTTATAAATTTGGCAATTGAGAGCATGAAAGTTCTTTTTTCACAAATTTCATACACCTTGTATGATTAGCGTGTCATCTACCTTTATTTTTTCTAAAGTATTTTTTCCGGTGACTTTTCTAAAAGAAAACTATTTCTTACTTCTTCTGTCAATTTTAATTGTCGTGCTTACTAAAAATACTTGTCCTTTTTAAAAAGTTGCTCCGTTAAGCTACTCCCTCTCTTCCTAATTACTCTACTTGTCCAATTTTCCTTGTTCACTTTGACAAATCAAGAAAGAATAATTTTTTTTTACTTATTATATCATCCATTAAATAATTTTGAAAAAGGTAGAACTTTTTGAAAATCTTAAAGTTTTAATTCATCCATTTCATAATAAAATGATAAACTTATTATGTCAATTATTATTTTTTAATATGTATGTCAATTTAAGAGTGGACAAGTACTTAATTAGGGACGGAGGGAATAATTGTCACCTTTAACCTTAATTAATGCGGAGAGATTAATATGGTGAAAAAGAAAACAATAATAAATAAGAATAATTTGATCAATTACTCTTTTAGTTAATGTTTTCTTAAAAGATGCACAAATGAAATACTAATGAATCAGAGTAAATATATATTAAACGTAGTGAGGGTGTTTAGTTGAAAACTGACATGGTAGCAGACTGCCAACCACATGGGAAAAAAAGAATATAATACTTATTTTCTCCGTTTCGATGGGAAAATTAGACTGTATAGATGCTTACTAAAATAATATTTATTTATTTGTTT
>JAJONZ010002184.1:0-23153 GCA_029582445.1 Solanum paucissectum | reverse complement strand
ATATTTGACTACAAAAAATCAATCGTCAACACGTCGTGGTTTCTTGGAAGTTTTTCAAAAGTAATTGGAATAATTCTTTGATGGCTACTGGCTGCTACACAGGTATGGATGGGGTTTAAGCTTTTATATTATTTGTCCTTATTGGATAACATGTCGGAATACTATTTGAAGTTAATTGGGGGAAATCAAAATTTCATATATTATCTATTTGAGATGTTAATTTTTAGAGAAAATTTCTGAAAAAAATATGATAGTTGTATGTTATTTGTCGACCTAGAAATATTTATAGACATTAAAAAATGAGTCCTAATTAATAAATGTGTATAATTGTAACAACCTCTCAAACGACGTCTAAGCAGTTTGTAGGATTGACATAATAGTGACCTAAACCTAAAATAGAAGAAAAAAAAATTGCTCATGTTGTCAAATGTGGGGACTGCTTAAGGGAAAAAAGAAGAAAAGTCAAATGTGGAGGTTCAACTACTTTCCTTCTCTGATGGCTGCCAGATTTCTGTATCAGGAACATCTAAATCTCCTTCTATTCTACTCTCTAAATAAAATACGTGATGTGGTACTGAGATTTTCAGAAACGACCTTCGGTAATCATAGATATTGTGCTTGTGAAGGTATTATTAACTTTAGATGTTTAACGTCCCTTCACTTGTGAAGGTAAGGTAGTATTCTTCTGCCTGAGTTAAGTTGAAGGGTTCCATTTGATTTGGATATTTCCTTCACCTTCAGTGATCATGAGATAGTAGTACTCAGTGGCACTTGCTATGACATAACTTGTTTTTACAGTGTATTTATTTATTAAACACATTATCGTTTCTATCTAGTCAAAGGGGATGATAATTGAATTGTTCTGTTTTATAGATCTCCAGTTGGTGACATTCATGAGAGAAGAGAGTCTATCTTGATCCTGAAATTGGTCATGACTATGAGGGACATATTTTCCTTCAAGGTTCCAGCTTTTGGACTAAGAAATTCTTGACAGAAATGACAGTTTTGAGCTTATTTGGGGATTTTTTTCTTTTACTAGGAAATAAATATCTATACAACTATCAATTTACAACCAATACAATTTCATATAAAGGGAACAAAAAGTCGTAATAATAGTACACAGCTCGTTTTCAAATTGAATAAATGAAAAATAATCCAACAACCAATAAAAACCCATGAATCCATAATGAGCTACGAATCGGGGCTCCATTTGTATCATTATCCTGGCCGCTCGGAGTCAATGTTGTATTGGTCCCAGTATAATTCGGGTTTGACCCGTATAATTCCTGAACCCCCTTAACATCATCATCCACGAGCTCCACTCTTCGGATACCCGCTTCTAAACTCGGATACATAATCGAATCTTCTACCGATGAATGACCCAAACCCAATAAATGCCCGATTTCATGAACCGCAACTGATTCGAGATCCACCGCCGACAATATAGAAAAAAAGTTCCCATCATTTACAGGCACACCATCGACGACCCAATTTTCCTCGCCGTCCAAGTGAAAATTCCCCGCCGGAGGAGAAAACGCGTGGGCTAATGTCCCCATCGGACCATCAAACGGCTCTCCATCATTGTGATCTCCGGTAAAAAATCCTATCTTAATATCAGCCGATTGAAATGACGCTATTTCAGTGAAGCTCAACGGGGTTACCTCCGACCACCGATCAAACGCGCGTGAGAACACACTCTTAATATCTTCCGTCAAATTGTTCGCCGGTAGAAACGCATAAGTCAAATCTGTCTTACTCTCCGGCCACTTTGGTCTTCCAGGAAAGAAGGAGTAGTGAGCCACAGTGTGCGGCTTGCCAGCGTTCATAGTACTAGTACCGTTAACTACATCGGCATTTCCACATCTGGGTTTTATGAGATGCTGAATGGTGGGCGCATCGAACAAACCGGTGGCGTTGAGGTTGAAATTTCGCTGGTAGGTCTTTAGAGCAGATTCAAGAGTATCATCAAATTCATCAGTGAAATTAGAAGTAGTAATGTATCCAAAATGTTGAAAATATTTTTTGATTTTAGCAATGCCATCGACTTTCTGACCGGGTTGACATCCTAATAACTTTTGAAAAGAAGTCCAAGCAGTGGCATTGGGTTTGAGTAAAGAAGAAGGGATTGAAGAAATATTTGGAAAGAAATGAGCTGAAGTAGTTGGAGATAATATTATTAGAACAAAAGCAATAGCGATGAATAGATGAATCCTCATTCCAAGTTTGTTTGTGGCTACTGTTTGTTGTGAATGGTATTTGAGATTTATAGACTATATGAGTCATTGTCCAATCTGAGAGCGGACAGCTAATTTTAACACGATGAGTATTTGTTGTAAATTTCTAGATCAACAAATCATTACACTCATAATGACGTCAACAAAAATGACAAATAAACGTGTTGAGTAGTAGGTTTAGTTACCTAGACAAACATAAAGTATTTCAAGTGGACTTTAAAGGCATGAGATTTCAATATTGGGCTATTCGTGAAAAAAATGTAGTAAATAGATAGATAGCAGTAGGATTCCATTCGGAAAGCATAGAATTTGAATTCGAAAAGAAAAAATAACCTCATCCAATTACATTTTTTTGTGATTAAAATATTATTATTTTATATATAATAATCGTGTTGAGTAGTAGGTTAATTTGTTATTTTGGTCAAGGTGAAATGACAGACAACATCACATGGGGGCGTATAAGAAGTTGGCTGGAATGTGGAATTAACTTTAGTAGTCGATTCCCTCCTTTACCTCAAATGTTCCATTATAGTGATTTGTATAGCTATAAAAAGAAAACTATAATTGGGTGTACACACTTTTGGTACATAGTATTTGATATATATTTTCAAAATTTTTGATATTATAATTTCGGTATCATATTTTGTATATTTTTTTAAAAAAAAATTGGTATTTAGTATAATATTTATATAAAAAAATAGATGAAATATCAAATGTCATTCCAAAATATTTAGTTACATAGATAATTTGTATTTACATAATTACTAATAAATATATAAACAATTAGTATAAAGGTAAGCATCACATTTTATTTAAGGTCGTTTTGTATCTAATAGATGATTTGACTGATGTTGTCAAGACTTTGGAACTTTGATTCCCTTATTTTGATTGAATTATTCTTTTTGTATAGGTGATTAGCGAAGGAAAGTGTTTGTACTATTTTTTGAATATTTTATATGCGTAAAGTGTAATTTGATATAGTTGAGATGTTTTTTTTTGAGAAATTAAAGTAACTTTTTTATTATATGAGTATTGTAAATTGAATTTGAACAAATTATAACTATCGATTCATTATACCTAAAATATCAAAATTAAACTTAAAAAGCTCGTTTGATATGAAAGGATATAATATTTTAAAAATTGATATTATCGAACCAAATTTTTTATTATCGTACTATATTGGTGAATAAGATGGACACATGTGATAAATTGGAAGCAGATATATGCGATTCAAATAGGTCTAGAGACTCAAATACTATTCTGAATACTTACCTCTCGCGTGCGCATATATATATATATATATCAAAGGACATCAAATAGTAGCAACAATTTCTTGTCAAAAATAATTACTACATCGATATATGAAATAAGTAATTAAACATCTTTTTTAAAAATTTGAAAAAACATGAATGTAATATATTTATACACACATTATAAACACACACAAAAACATTAATTAAACGAATAAAATCCAAGCATGTATTAAGCAAATATTATGATTATCATTTGAAATATTTTCATATATAGAACTCCATATATATAATACTGTAATAAATATAATCATTAAAAAGAATACCAACATTTCTCATTATGTTTTTGTTATAGCGCAAATATTTGAGCTAGTTTAATTTATGCGATACATATAAATTTATCATTATTTTTTGGCGTTGGTGAGCTTGTGCTTGTTATATTTGACCTTCATCCAATTGACACTTACGGTGGTTCCTTCCTTAACCTTCTTCATTCCCGCAGAGGCAGCTACCTTTGTTTTCTCCATTCCTCTTTCAAATTTATCACTAACTCTTTTTGATAGCTTCGGCTGATCGCCGAGCGTTTTCGAATTCTCAATGCTACCCCATGGATTACTCATATTTATGAATAATTATTTCTTTTCACGATCAGTAGAAAAGAAAAGAGTTTTGTTTTAGAATTTTTTGGAGGGAACGGACAAGCTTTTGTTTAGGTTTGCCTTACAATATATGATGGTCTAAAATGTGTGAAGAAATGGATGGCTCGTATTTTCGAATATTAGTATCCCTACACTTCTCAACTTGATGTTTATTTTATTTTTGTTGAAGAAATAAAGTGAAATAAAAAGAATATTTTTTAAAAAGAACTCAATTAAATAACTTAAAAATCATAGGTACATTTGATTTTAGCGCAATAAAATTATAAAAGACTTTTCTTTTTGATTTTTTAAAGCTAATTTTAAGTTTTTATTATTATCTATTAATGATGGATGAAAATAAAAAAGAGAAAAACAATGCGATCATGTACGTGATGGATGCAATTTGTATCTTATGCAAATGTTTCTTTGTTCCTCGTATTTTCCTATAATTTCTTATTTTCATAAAAAAAAAAAATTCACGTTGTTTGTTATTCATTAATATAGCTATAAAGTCTAATTAAGTTATTTTTAGACCCTAACTAAAAAGGAACGGAGAAGTAAATACCTACTCATTTTTCTGGTGTAACAGTTTGTCCTGGACGCCACCAACTCAGTGCCTCATTTGTTTTTTCCTTCTCAATTTTTAATATATAGATATACTCCTCTTTCTCCGCCCATCATCCTCACTCTCCTTCTATTCCTCAGTATCGTAATCGAGATCCTGCATCTGAGTGTCCCCAAAATGGCAGGTAATATTTAACTACTCACTCGTTCTTCTAATTGCTGGATTGTTTTCTATTGAAGATGACCTTTTGATTGAAGTTGATCAATTGTTTTTCTCTCTACATGGAAATTGTCGATTTTTGATTAATAGTACACACAGAGGGTTAGTCTAATTTAGTAAATGTATCGCTCAGTGATGGTCATGGTTGCTTGGGATGATTTCGGGTTCTCTGAACTTTTCCACGGGTCGTACTATCACAGTAAGAGTCGTAGCCATGATACCACGAGTCAATACTACTGAAAATTTTATCCTAGTGGTAAAAGATCATAACTTTTTACTATGAACTCAGATTTACGAACACAAACTGTTGGTGGAGTTGGAAAGAAAACTCAAATATCTTTAATTTTGGTGGATATTGAGACACATTATAACTCTTAGTATGCTAAGTTATAAGCTTGTTTGAAGTTGATCATTGAATGATCTTATGCAAAAACTTAATCGGTTGGGAAACTTTGAACTCGATTTAGTGCTAGTGATTTCTTGTGACCCTGATTCACATCAAATACACATACCACACTTAGGAATTGATATTTACACCTATGTACAATTATATATCAAAGGGTTCTGACCTATACATAAACGGATAATGGTGCAGATTTTAGCTTAGAATTCTTGGGGTGTTATAGTTTTGCGAAATAACATATAAATGTTCTTGGGATGATATTTTATCTTCCTTACTTACCAAACACTAGAAAATAAATAAGAAACCCACTTGTTTTCTAAGAAAACTTTTTCTGTGGAAAATATTTTCCTTCATACCAAACACATCCTACATAGAAATTAGAGAAGATGCGAAGTTGTTAGGGCAATGGATGACAATGTGGCTGGGAGGTAGGGCTACACTTATTTTACAATATTATGGATCTTTTTGTATTCTTTATTCTTTATGTTCATACATAATAGTGGACGTCAACCAATATTTATCGTTTTAAATGGAAATCTACTTTTTTATCTTCAAATGATAGATGAACGCATGTAAGGGAAAACACAATATAGTACTTGATCTGGCATAATAGGGGGGAACGGACATCACCATGGTAGAAATCACATTGGAGGCAGCCTACGTGATTTGTGCAGGCTAAAGCCTTCTCTCACCCTGCTCCCCTCCCGATGTAAGGTTTCCTAGGTTCTGCGTGTCTGATATTGTCTTTAGGATATTATTTCAACAACAACATACCCAGTGAAATCCCACAAGTGGAGTCTGGGTAAGGTAGAGTGTACGTGGACCTTACCACTATCTCGTGGAGGTAGATAGACTGTTTCCAAAAGATCCTGAGCTCTACTAGAGCAAATCCAAGTACAAAAAAAAGAAGAGAAAACAGTGTAGAAAACATAGCAACTAACAAGGGAAGTAGTGCAAAGTCTACAAGAAAGGAACACGAACAACAAAATAGTGAGATAATCGAGACACACTAATAAACAAACGATGATCGATATCAAAAGAAATAACTACAATAATATGGCGAGTACAATGACAAACACCAACAAGTCTAAACCTTTCGAAAAGCAAGACAACACTCCACTACCTACTAATCTTCTACCTTAGTATGCATCCTCCACACCCTCCTATCTAAGGTCATGTCCCCTTTAACCTAAGTTGCGCCATGTCCTATCTAATCACCTCTCCCCAATACTTTGTCGACCTACCTCTACCTCTCCTCGTACCTACCATAATCAACCTCTCACGTCCCCCTCACTAGGACGTCTGCACATCTCCTCTTCAAATGTCCAAACTCCAGCTAACTGCTTTTTGAAAGTATTTAGTTTTTCCTTCATTTCCACCTCCTACTTTTGCTTTTGGTTGGTGAACTATTGTCTACTTGCTGCTTGACAGACTAAAGAGTATTCCCGGGTAGAAATTTTCTTTGGTAACTCATTTTCGTTGCTATTTTATTGGATTAACTAGGTTATAGCAATAGGAATAGATATGAGCATTTCTAGGTAACAATGGAATAGGTCAGAAATATTTGGGCAGTTGGAGTAAGACAAAGAGGTAACAAAACATGATGGCTTCAGAATGAAGCTGACTCAAGATTTTATAGACCATGCACAGCAAATGTAACAAGATTTTTTTTTTTTGAGATACTGTGATCTATTCATTGAGACCTTATTAATCACTACTTTAATAATGCTTGAAATCTTTAATCGTGCAGCATTATCAGGGAAGGTTGTCCAACATAACCTGGTAGCAAAGTGCTGCCAGCAGGATAGGGAATTGAGCACAAAATACCGACTGTACTATTGTACCCTTAGTAGGCGCAACTTGCTCCCCCCTGTAGGAGGGAAGTTGGCATGGAATGGCAACTCCACCATGCAACTGGACGCCTTATCAAAATTTAAGCGAGGAATTGTTTATTGCAATGGTCTGTTCTAGAATCTTACTGTTCAGGTTGATCTCAGATTAAACCATAACTTCCCAAAAATGTTTAGCATACCTAATTCTTCAGTGCTTAATTTTTTCTTAAATTGGTAGTCTTTTGATTTTTCCACAACAAGTGTCTACCTTTCTCTAGTTATCATTAACTAGTTTTTGATAAGTCATAACCATGAGTAATCTCTCTGACTGCATCTTAAGTAACCATGTTGTATACCCTAAATAATGCTAAAAACATGTATCTTTGTGCAGCTGCCTCGTCGTCCACTGCAATCCCGACTGTTGAGAAAAGCAACTTTCTTAAGCTTCAGAATGGAAGGTACTTGGTTCTTGCTAATTCAATTTATCTTTTTTAAGGTGGATAGTTTGTCATGTTTCTGGCTTCTTTTGATAAGTTTCAAAATTGGTTAATTTTTATGGATGTTATATTCAATTATTTTGCAATAGATTGGTGAAAAAGATAATGGATGATTTGCCAGCTTGTAATTTTTATTCTGTACAGCAATTGAATTGGCAAGTGTGGTGGAAAAAGAGAGGATGATGCAACAATAGAGATTGTATTTCTCTTTTTTTTTTTTTGCTTCTCCATAGCTTGGTGTTTTGATTAGCAAAAAAGATACTATATGATCCGGAAGCAGTGAATCTCTTATTCTAAAAAAAAGCAAGTGAATTGGTGAGCGTAGAGGAAAAAGAGAGGAAAATTCAAAAACCAGTTGATATTTTTTTTTTTTTTTTTTTAATGTTTAATAGCCTGGTGTTGTCAGCATTGATACATCTGTTACGGTTAGTAGAGAATCAGATCATGCTTAGCTAATCATTTACATATTCTCAATGCAGGTAAAGTTTTTGCTAACTGAAGTTTCTTCTTTAAAACTTTTTAGTTGTAACCTTGAAAGAATGGTGATCTAGCCATGTATTTAAGATAAATGTGAATTCCTATTGATATTTAGCTCCCTGTGGCTGACTCTTAACATTAGCTTTTGTATAAATATCTACCTTTTCTTTGTTTTTATCATTTAACTGTAAGTCTTCAAGGTTTGCATGCTATATGGAGTTCAACTATATTTTCCATTTGATAATTGTAACAGAAGCGTAACATGGCACAGTTTTTTGAGAACTTAAAAGACGCGTTCATCAAGTATCATCTTTAATATGATTATCAAGAGTATCATCTTTAATATAGAATCCATCTAAGATGACCTTCTATGCAAGACCATGGATACCCATCCATTTATGATGTAGGCATGTAGCTAACAAACTGTTATTCATAAGAAGTTCCAATATGATTTATTCCTCTGTATTTACCCAGTGATATACGTGGAGTAGCTGTTGATGGAGTTGAGGGGGAACCTCTTACTCTCACAGAGACAGTTACAGAAGCAATAGCAGCAGGTTTTTCTGGTTGGTTGCTGGCAAAAAAGAAAAATGTTTCTTCTAAATGTTTAAGAGTCTCCATCGGTCATGACTCACGAATTTCTGCACAGAAGTTACAGGTATTAACCCTATATAAGAAAGTTAAGTTGTATACCCTTTCTTAATCAGCAATTTCAGCCTTAAGCAGAAATGTCTTTGTTTGCTTCTTTTCTGGTTAACATGACTAGAGTTAATGTTAATGGTGTGGACAGCATGATAGATTTTATTAGTACAATGCACAGTTTGTAGTTGGGTTGTACATACCAACCAACATAGGCTTACCACTGTATGTTAAATCAAAACAGAAGAATTTACCCAGAGATTATGAGAAAAAATCAAAATGAAAATATTTCCTGTTGTAGAGTGTTGTAGCTGTTAAGGACTTCATAGTTTAGTGGCATCCATTCTCTTGTACTTTTGTGCTTTATTCTTTCATTCACGAGGTACATTGCTGTCTAGTTGATTAAGCCTGGATTGCTATCTTTCAGGACGCAGTTTCTCGAGGACTTGCTAGAGCTGGAGTTGAAGTCATCCAATATGGGTTGGTGATGCTTTTCTTTAGGTCCTATTTGTAACTAATATGTGCAGACTGCCGACTACAGATTCTTTGCTCATCTAACCCATAACCTATAAAGAAGGGAATTTAATCATTTTTAGGTGATATCTGGTTCTATGTTCTGCTGGTTGCTGTAGGGCCTACAGGGTAGACCTTTTTAATATGAAGACTGAAAAGAAAATTATTATTTCAAAGAGATCTAAGAAGTCTGAATATTCTCCCCTCCCCCCACCCAAAGATAAATCATTAATTCATTATGAATCTTCATATCTTCCCTTATCAAATAAGAAACTTCATATATGTCAGGACCAATGACCATTCACTAGAGATTTGTGCAAGAATCTAGAGATTTGACAAATGGTTTCAATCAATCTGTTGTTGGTTAGGAATTTCTGCATGAGTAGTGAGTACTAGTTAATCGGTTCTAAAGTTGATTACCTATAGTTTTCTAAAAGGAATCTTATGGATATGATTGGTTGAAATATCTTGGGTTGATACAACTGTAACCGGATATTTGGTCCTTAATATACAACACAATGCTGAATAATGCCATCAAAGACATAGCTTGATTCAAATCTGTACAAAGACAACTTGCTTCATTCCCACCCCACCATTTCTCATTGGATTTGGAAAACGAGAAATTTGTGTTTGCTTATAGTTCGTGCACTTCCAATTAAGATGTCTAGAAAATGTTGTTGTAAGATTTGTTTTTGTAAATTAATTAGCACTATTTTAGGATACATTCTTTTTCCTTAGCATAATGATAGGAATAGAGTTTTTTTATATTTCAATTGATTGTCTTTCCATAATTAGTTATAGGTTTCATGGTATAAATACCCCTTCACATGAGATCTAAGGATATAACTCAAATACAAAAAAGCTTTCTCTTCTTTCTCCAAATCTATATGTTATCAAAGCCATTGCTGCCTTTTGAGGTGAGTTTTTTCTGCCTCGCAGCACTAGGGTTCCTTTTCTTCAATATGAGGTTGAGTTTTCTCCCCCGCTTACTTCCAGATCTCTTGAAAGAAACTGGTATGACAGGTTTCTAGCCAGTAGAATCGCCTATTGAAAAGCAATCACAAGTTACTAACCGGAGATAAAGTTAAAGAGTCAGTTGATAAGAAGAGATATCAGAGGTTGGTTGGAGGATTCATTTATCTCTCTCACTAGATTAGACATAGCCTATTCAATCAGCTTGATGAGTCAGTTCATGCATGATCCCCGAGATCCTTATGTGCTAGCTATCTTTCACATTTTGCTGTATCTAAAGTCTACACCAGGGAAAAGTTTGCTCTTCTCTAAACATGGTCACCTCAAGATTGAAGCTTTTACATACACAGATTGGGCATAGCTGCCAAAAGATGTATGTCTGATTACTGTACACTTGTAGGAGGGAATCTAATTATTTGGAGAAGCAAGAAGCAACATATAATTGCCAGATCTAGTGTGGAAGCAAAATATAGAGCTATGGCCAGGGTGTTTGTCAGCTTCTTTGGCTACAAAAGTTACAAAAGTTACCGGAAGAACTGAGATTGTCTGAAAAAGGGAGACTTTCCTTGTACTGCGGCAACAAAGCTGGAATTAGTATAGCTCATAATTCTTTTTTTTTATGATAGTATAGCTCAGAATTCTGTTCAACTCGACTGAACAAAACATTGAAATTTATCGGCACTTCATCAAAGAGAAAGCTACTAGTGGTACCTTGAGTTTGCTTTATGTAATGTCAGAAAAAACAACTAGTTGATGTGCTTCAAGAGGCAGCAAAAGAGCTTTCCATACTTTGGTTTGTAAGTTGGGCATGTGGGACATCCTTGCTCCAACTTGAGGGGGGATGGTGGTGTCGATTGTGTTAATTAATTAGCATGATTTTAGGAGAAATCGTTTTTCATAGCGTAATTATACAACAACATACCCAGTATAGTCCCACGAAGTGGGGTCTGGCAAGGGTAGAGCCTAGCCTAATTATAGGAATATAATATTTTCTTATTATTGTTGTTGACTGTATTTTCTTAATTAGTCGTAGGATTCATTGTATAAGTACCCCTTCTTATGGAATGTAAAGACATTGCAATGCAAAGAAGCTTTCTTTTCTTTCCTAATATCTACAAAATTAAAGAGAGATATGTGGATATCATCTTTCTTTGGTTTAAATTGTTTATTTGATGTCATTCAAGTGATGGCATGCCTAATGAGCCTTTCTCTGTCCCCCCTCCCTCTTATTCCCCATGGTAGATTGGCATCCACTCCAGCCATGTTCAATAGCACTCTTACCGAAAATGAAGAATTTTCCTGTCCAGTGGATGGTTCCATAATGATAACAGGTGAGTGCATGAATTTGTTATCTAGTATGAATTGAGATGTAAATTCAATAATAATTCTATCTTTGGAAGTGTAAATTGTTTATACCATCTGTTACTTGCAAGTGGAGAAGGCTTGCTGCTTCTCATGTATGGCAGCTTGGTTCACTGTTGGAGTTCCTACAGTTCGATATTAGTAGAATTGGCTTAATGCTGGTTGGATAATTATTTTATATGATAATTTTGTTTGCCAACAGCAAGCCATCTTCCCTACAACAGGAATGGGTTCAAGTTCTTTACAAGTGCGGGTGGACTTGGGAAGCCCGACATCAAAGATATCTTGGAGCGAGCCGCTGATATATACAAAAATATTGCAAATGATGATTCTAAGGGGGCAGAAACAGCTGCTTCTCTCGATGTGAAAATAGTGGATTACATGTCTGTTTATGCATCTAATCTTGTAGCAGCAGTCCGCAAAGCTGCAGGGAATATAGGTACTTTTACCATGTTTCTGTATTAATGAAAATAATCATTGTTTTGAGGAAATGGATGGAAATCATAAAATTAATTTGTGATGGCACTCCAATCAAACTGGAAACTTCCAGGGTGGTATTGACCTGTGACTAAGAATCTCCCTGTTTAAAGAGTTTCGTGTACTTCCAATCTAATGAAATATCCCGACTGTTTTCAGAGAATCTACCTTAATTGTTTCTCTGACCCAGTGTTGTTCAGGCACTTGTTAGTGCTCATTCATTTTTTTTTCTCTTTTCCTTCTTTTGTGGTTCAATTCTCAGAAAAGCCACTGGAAGGATTCCATATTGTTGTTGATGCAGGGAATGGAGCAGGCGGATTCTTTGTGGTAAGTTTTTAGCCTTGTAGTGTGCCTTGACAGTTTTCACCTTCCATACATTGCATGAAAACCTTCTGAACCAAGAAAAACACTAACTATAACTTAAAAGAAAAACCAAGAAGAAAAAGATGTGTGTGTGTGTTATTAATAGGACTGGGTCTATTTCCATAACCTAACATACTTATCAACACCTTTTTTATTTTATCAATTTCCACGACACCCTTACCAGGATATATCTGTCTCCACCCACCTCCATGGTCCAATCTCACATCACCGATCAGGTTTTTCACCATTATCGTTGTCAGATTCAATGGTTTTGATATCTCTAGGAATATAGAGCAACTTAGTGATCTGACAACCTCCTTTTGATTAGTTAATCATACAACAATGTTTCATCCTACCAAAGTTGCGAAGGAAAGGAGCGGTTGGATGATGTGTAAACTGGACCCCAAGATTAAAAAAATATATGCACTCCATTGTGTATCATCTGGTAACTATCAAGGGAAAGAAACAGTAGGACCTTTTGAAGGAGTGAAGAATTCAATGAAGAGTAAAAAATTGTATCTGTTGTACTTGTATTTGTAATGTCACAAGGAAATTCCATGTTGTATAGATGGATGATTAGAATTTTGAGATGTCTAGTATACAGTTGAATCAAAACAACTTAGTACAGTCATATTCATCTTGGTCTACAATATTAAGAAAAGATATTTTAGGAATTATTTTTTGATGCAGTTAACATTGTCCGTCTCTGCAGTCAGATATGTAGATCTTAGGAGCTTCTAGGAATTATGAAAGATGAGAAATTACAGTTAGGGGGACTGGGGAATGAACAGAAAAAACAAGAAGTTGAGAAAAAGCTAGTAATACATGACTGAAATTTTTTAAATACTTTGAATTGCCAAAAGAAATTGCTATTCTCTCTTTTGCTGCCATGCCAACGTGATCCCACTTTCCTGAACTATAAATCTTTCCCTACTCTCTATACCTTTTTTAATAATACCTGCAAAACTTAAATGCAAACTGGATATCATACTCTAAAACTTATCAAAATATCAGCATTATGTCTTCCATTAGGTCCACTTTCTTTGAAATACATTGTAAGTTAGCTCTTGAGATCCGTGCTAGCCTGTTAAGTCAAACTAAGACGGTTACACAAGAAAGGATATGTTTTTATTTGATATATTGTCTTTCAATTCTAGTCAATGTGTAAGGGACTAAAATGCATCAATAGTTGTTATCAATTGAAGTTGTTCTAGGGGAAACGAGACTCAAGGACCATGTAAAAGGTCTTTAAGATATATTGAAATCTGTTTATCAGCTTATTTTGTAACTTAAAATTTTCTCAGGGTATATCACTTTTACCTTTTTTCCCATTGTTGTTCTTTTTAGATGCTTTGGTCATATTCTTATTTTGCTGGATTTTCAGGGGAAGGTGCTTGAGCCTCTGGGTGCTATTACTTCTGGCAGTCAGTTCTTGGAGCCAGATGGTAAGATATAACCTGCAATTTTCACATACAGATTTCTCTGTGACTCTTGCTAATTATTTGATTCTCATGCTAGGTTTGTTTCCCAATCATATACCTAACCCAGAGGATAAGACAGCCATGAAAGCTATTACCAAGGCAGTACTTGATAACAGGGCTGATTTGGGAATCATCTTTGATACAGATGTTGACAGGTGATGTGCCGTATACAAGTTTTTTCTTTCAATGGAAGTAGTCGTTGGTTGGTTCCCTTTTCTGATATGTGTTCTGGTCAGGTCTGCGGCTGTGGATTCGAGTGGTCGTGAATTTAACAGAAATCGTTTGATTGCTTTAATGTCCGCAATTATTTTGGAGGAAGTGAGTATCTCCTTTTGACAAGTGTCTCTAGAACTCTTCTCTAACAAGCATCTTAACTGTTAACTACTTTTGTTAATGTTTGACCAGCATCCTGGGACCACTATTGTCACAGACAGTGTAACATCAGATGGGCTGACAACATTTATTGAAAAGAAACTAGGTCAGATGAGAAGTCAAAGTCACCTGTGATACCCTTGTTATGAGAATGGATGCTAATTTTAATAATATTATTGCAGGAGGGAAGCATCACAGGTTCAAAAGAGGATACAAGAATGTAATTGATGAGGCTATTCGTCTGGTACGATTTGGTTATTTGATGCATGGTTCTGATGGTAGCATTTCAATGGTCCCTTCATCTTTGTAAACATATTAGCACATCCATCATAAGATGGATCTTATCTTTGTCTTTTTGGGTTGCCTGGATTTTCCAATTGCCGAGTGTCTCAGATAACAACTTGATGTCTTAAATAAAATGGTTCCGATTCTTTTCATGTGCTTGTGGTCGTCATGTCATAGCATTCTTTTATTCACCTTTCTCCAGTGAAAGAAGTACCATCTCTCCAAAATATAGTAGTTGTAGGTATATTTTAGCTTGTTCGGATTGTGTTGAATAATCTCCACCAACCCCCCAAAAGAAAAAATAATTCTCTTTCTTGAAAAGGTAACTTCACATCCTACCTAATATTCTGAACACTTTATTACTCCAGAAAGTTGTATGAGACCACTTGTTTCTTTGCAAACTCTTTTGCTTTTTAGTAAAGAAAAAGGTGATCTTTGATCCCTGACCTCCGATCGGTATTTAACAACTTATCTCAAACTTTAACGTTCTGTTTATAATTCATGGATTTACTAGTTTCCACCAAGAATTGGATGCATTGTGCTAAGTGCTTTTATTAATTCTTTAACTACACAAACATGTGACTAGTTTTATTAGAGAATGCTTTCATCTGAACTTTCCCTTACTTCTATTGGAATTCTTTTAACTTCGTTCACCTGGGGTGATAAAGGAATCTGAAAATTATTGATCCAGGGGAGAAGCTAGCAACACAAATTTGTGGGACTATTTCTAAAATTGAGTGCATTCTTCAATATAATCACAAACTTTCAAGATTGAGCGTTGAGACAAACTGGAATCCTTTGATATCTATTCATCTTTAGCATAGTATAGTACATTCAAACTTGCTGAACTTATCTGATTGAAGAAACTATCGCCTCAAGCTCCAAAACTCTGAAAAACTCGTATGCCTTAAAAGATGGCTTATGACTCTGGCAATTTCCAATATCTTTGCTTTTCTAGTATTGCTTCAAATCTTTGTTGCCAAGCTTTAAGTTTCTCTGAGACAGATTGTACTTAATAGTAGCATATTGACAGAACTCTGTTGGTGAAGAAGCACATTTGGCTATTGAAACTAGTGGCCATGGAGCTCTCAAGGAAAACCATTGGCTTGACGATGGTGCATACCTTATGGTACATTTCTGCCAAAACTAATCTCTGGGTTCTATGATTTTTGTCTTCAGTACTAGTCCTAAAACTCGTTTGTTGGTTTTCGTCACTTGCAGGTGAAGTTACTGAATAAGCTTGCATCAGTTAGAACATCAGGACTAGGCGGCGGCAGCAAAGTCTTAACTGACATGGTGGAGGGTCTCGAAGAACCAGCTGTTGCTATTGAACTTAGACTAAAGATTGATCAGAATCACCCAGATCTTCAAGGAGGGTATGTTACGGTGTCCCTCACAGTTTAATTTGGCTGAGGTTATTGTGTTTCTGTAAATTGAGGAACATGCTTGTGTCTCCAGATCCTTCCGTGATTATGGTGAAGCAGTGTTAAAGCAACTTGAGAATACAGTTGAGTTGGATGCTAAGCTTCTGAAAGCACCTGTTAACTATGAAGGGGTAAGCTTTTAATGATTTTTGTCCAAGCAGAAGTAGATGAGGTTATTCTTGTTGATATCACTGAATTCTTATCATAGTTCCTTCAAATTGGAGCATAGTGAGCAGCAACTGTTTATGGCCAGTATATTTCGTTTGTTTAGTCGTATTCATTGCATGTGTTGAATCATTATATTACATCCTGCTGTTGGTCTGACCTTTTACTGTCATGTACTAATCCTTAGACATCTGCACACATATATATTGGGAGTATTAGTCTAAAGATCAATTTTATTTGATGACAGGTTAGAGTTTCTGGTTATGGCGGGTGGTTCCTTCTAAGACTCTCACTACATGACCCTGTTCTACCCCTTAATATTGAGGTTAGAACTATTCGTTTTGATTGTTTCTTAAGCTCTTACAATTTTCTGCAACTACAATATTCTGATATTAGACTATATGATCATTTTAGGCACCAAGCAAGGAGGATGCTGTAAAACTTGCTCATGATGTGCTTAATGCTGTGAAAGAGTTTGCCGCTCTTGATACCTCCGCCTTAACTAAGTTTGTTGGAGTATGAGTGTGCATTGAGTTTATCTGTCGTCTTGACGATCATCAAAATTTGGACAACTTGACCTCAGTGCCGCTGACATGTTGGATCTTTGAAAATTTGGAACCTCTACCATAGAAAAGTGTTTTATTTTTTTTTTGTTTTTAAAAAAACAAATCAAGAGCTGTATGCAATAAAGTTACACAATCTGTCTGTACAGAGAAAAATGTGATTGATAGCTACAAGGAGACAATTGTGATTACTTTGTGTATGGTAGTAGTTTTGGTGCATCATTTACTTCAAGAAGTTAGATGTCCAATGCCTATCACACTTCAATAGTTCAGTAAATTAAGTAATCTCCCACCCGTGAATGAGAATAGAAATTGAATCTCATAAATCATGATTATTATATTTTTCGTGAGTTCATATGAAATCGTTTTCCCTTTTATGGTGTTTCACAAAAATAATGTTCTTTTCTTTTAGCGGATGTATTTAACCAATTTGATTGCGCAAGTCTAATTATGCATTTATCATATCATAATTTTTGAAATATATTTAAATGACACGAAAAAAGAAATAGAAAAAGAACTGAATAAAAGATTGCATTATACAATAAGTTTGAAGTCATCTGCATTCCTAAACTCAGTACTTAACTTTTCACATACACTTTTTTGTACTTTAAACTATGATCTAATTAGTTCTAATGCTATACCTTACTCAATGTAAAAGAACAAAACATTCAATTCAGGAGTCCAGCAGAGTGCAAATACACCAGAAATACGAGTACATGACACAGTAAATTCTTCGGATGTTTCTTCTTCTACATGCAAGTTTAACTCATCCAGAGGAACATTTTATCTACGAAGGTATCCTGCTAATGTTTTAACTTCACCTATTTGATCCAGCACGGTGAATCTTACCTTTGATGATATCCTGCAAAGTTAAAATGATACGTTGAACTTAACAAATAGACGACTTAAACATAAAGGATAAGTGTATGTTTCAGAGAACTTGCACTAAGGGTGAAGAATATTGTCTGTAAAAGAAATATTCTTGCATATTATGTTTAACATTTGATCTAAGACCGACTGGAATAGAAACTATGTTAACTAACTAGATGCAAAACCAAGTTTGGATTTCATTAATACCTCCTTCAATTTATCAATTGATCTATCGATACTCATGCCAGCAGGTCTGACACTGTTCACCTTTTTCCTCTCTATAACAGCATCTTTAGGTGCCCTGCTTCAAAGTCCAAACCAACCACATTTAAAAATTAACTTCTCAAAAAATGCTGTTGAATCGGAATAATTTGACATGAATGAGGCAGGCGATAACTAGGTGAAAGCATGTATCCAAACGTTTATTATTTTTACAAATAGGCACAGTCCCACCTCCTTTCTTGCCTCTGCATTCTTCCAAATTCAACGAATAGGCAGAAATGAATAGACCATATATAAAGAGTGCACTATTCAGAAAAGAATGTCAGAGATCTTACCGAGATGACACAGAGTTTGATCTAGTCCCTGATTGGCATTTTTGAGTCATTACCGTATCTGATGTCTTCGTTAATCTGTCATTGAATCAAAATAATTATTTGCATGTTTGAGAGAAAACACAAATCGGTACGCGGTAGAACACTATATCAAATCAAACCATGCTTATCATCTGTATGCACTGACATAAATGAAAAAGGAAATGTAGATTTCTGTGGTAGATACAGTTCATCATACAGTCCCAAATCAAATAATTGTCCACAGTCAAACATCAAACTAATCAAAACAGACTCACTATTGCATTATCAAGAGGATGGTCTCTTTGACAATTAGATGACAAGACAGCCTTTCCACATGGCAATCTCAATGAAGAAGTTTTCATATCACAACCAGCTGGCTTAATTGAACAAAAGTTTCCCACTCATGATGTGTGCAAGCTACACAAAGCTTTGTATGACCTTAAACGGACTCTACGGGCTGAACACCTAAGTACTGCCTTTATGGAGAGTGCATCCAACTCAGATTCCTCCCTGTTTGTACATAAGTATGGCGCCCATGTTACCTTTGCTCTGGTATATCTAGACGATTTAATTGTTACAGGCAATTCTCACGAATTCATTCACGATCTGGTCGTGCATCTTTCTACAGATTTTGCGCTTAAAGACCTT
The DNA here is from genome assembly GCA_029582445.1 of Solanum paucissectum. Lineage (NCBI taxonomy): Eukaryota > Viridiplantae > Streptophyta > Magnoliopsida > Solanales > Solanaceae > Solanum > Solanum paucissectum. Next base: position 4,329 of record JAJONZ010002184.1, on the reverse strand, counting down.
GGCAGTCTTCACTATTTCCTGGTATATTCGTCATCTACTTCTTCAAGAAATCATAGAAGGTGCCAAGCCTATTGCCACTCCTATTATTGCTGGACAGCCAGCTCTCTCAACATGGGAGCACCATTTCTCGGTCATAACTTAGTTTCCTGGAGGTCCAAGAAGCAGAAAATTTTCGCTCTAGTTGCTGTAACTGCCGAAATTACATGGTGACATCGCCTACTTCAGGAGATTGGTTTTGTCTTACCTCAAGCTCCCAGAATTTGGTGTGACAACATATCAGCAACCTATCTCACAGCTAATTGGTGTTCAATGCTACGACAAAACACATTGAATTGGACTTCCATTTTGTTCTAGAGAAGGTTGTGGCCAAGGATATCTAGGTGCACTATATTAGCTCGCTGGATCAAGTCGCCGATACTATCAGGAAGAGCCTCTCTGGAAGATGATTTTCTTACCTTCGAGACAAGCTTGTTGTAGTCAAAAACCCACTTGTTGCACATATTTTGTCTTTGTATAGGTTTTATATCATGAGAGTTCGTAGGACTCGAAACTCTATACATCATCTGTATAAGAGAGGCATTGGACTACTCAATTGTACGGTGAGATTTCCTTCTAAATATACAAAGCTTTCAAAACCAAACGTAATAACAAATCATCAGGCAACTTTTTCAAATTGCATGACTAATGCTCAGTTTTAATGATCCATTTTTAGAATTTAAATATTAAGGATAGATGAGGATATCAAAACATTATAGGTAAGAAGTCATAGAAACTAATGTGTTGCATACATTTGGAGTTGAAAGAAGGCAATTGATATTACCTTTCGACCTCCTTTTTAGGAGTCGGAGAAGTAGAAATCTTTTGCTCTGATCCTTTAGGCAATACCTGACCGAACATGGACCACAGGCCGCACATTTAGTGATAGGTACAAAGCCAATAAAATGGAGATAGATATGCATAGACAAGAGAATTTGTTCAGAGTTGATCTATATGAACCAACCTTCTTTGATCCACTATATCTCGTATCTACTTCGGGTTTTCCTTGGTTGAAACTGCTTTGGAATGCCTTAAACGCTCGCTTGACAATGTCCTTATCCCCCATTCTCTCCATGATCAAAGATTTTCTCATTGTATTAGTAGAAGCTGTAGAATTTGGTGGACCTAGACTGAGAGACATGTGCAATGATGTGGGAGCTATCCTCTTGTTCTCTAGTGTGGAAGAATTTTTGCTCCTTTGCAATGTTGAACCGTTGGACTTTTTTATCGAGTATTGAGAAGGTGAAATGAGTGATCTAGAAAGTAATTTATTGCCTTGTGCAACAGGAGCATTGCTGGTTCTTTGATATGACACCCCATTCACCTTCTTCACTGATGTTTGAGATGAAGAAATGACCTTGGAAGCTGGTGTCGGTTTTGATGTCGGAGTGGAAATTCTTGAAGATTTTGTCACAGGTGATGCAAGCTTCTTCTTTGTTCCAGCTGATATTCTGTCCTCTGTAGTTGGATGTACCTGAACAAGAACAACAAACACTTGATAACAGGAAAGGCAACCTGAACAGAGAGAATACCAAAGAAAATAAATAAAAGGAGCTCAACCGAAGCACAGAGGAAATAACAGTAATGACAACAAAATAATGGGATAACCGAAGCACAAAAAAGACACAGGTAATAATCCGGAATCGATGAACAAGAATAGTTCTAATATCACTAGTAAGAAAGAAGGTCCAAGTACTACCACCAATCCTATCCTGCAGGAAAGCAAGAGAACGCTCAACTACCAACTAACCCTCTACCCTAATTCACAACCTCCAAACCCTCATATCTAAGGTCATGTCCTCGATCAACAAATAATTTTTAACACCAATAGACAGAAAAGCATCAAAATTTCACCTTTCGAGCTGTATTCTTCAGATTTGATTTAGGGGTTTTACTTTTCTTTGCAGAGGAGCTTTTTGCTTCATTATCCACTTGTGAAATCTCTTTGAGATTATCTTGAGATCCTATTTCCCAACTCTTGTGTTGTTCAACATTGGGAACTTCTCCATGGTCACTTGTTTCCAAGATTTCCCCCTCCTTATCTTTGAGAACCAACAAGCTATTTACCTCCATATCAACAGAATCACTATTATTCACATCAGCTCTTGTCATTTCCTCTTCACCTTGTGTAGCACATCTCTCAACATGTGTGCTTTCACTACGATCTTGGATATGGGGTTCGTCTAAAGATTCAACTTGTTCCATTTTTTCCTGCTCCATTTTCTGAGCAGCAATCTTCTTGTAGTGTGCTTCAAAATAGGCCTTCTTCTGAGCTACTGATCCAGATGTTTTACACTTGTCAGCTTCTTCAAGATACTTGTTTGGGGAAAAAGATGACCATTTTCCCCAAGAAAGTGCATCATTCTCATACTTTCCAAATGAAACTGATACTTCTAATGTAGGACCTAACTCATCCATCTCTTCATTCATCAAAACACAACAATAATCTAAGACAAGAAATCAAAATGACAACTCACTATGATTCAAAAAGACTCCAATAATTAAGGACAAACAGAACAATTTTGTTACAACTACTATATCCGAATCTCAAGCAAGTTAGGGTCGATTATATGAATCAGAAATAAACATTTACAAGTAATAAAAGAAGATAAATGTTATACCTTGTTCAATTCTAAACAACTCAAGTTTCAAGAATTAACAATATTGGTGTGAGACAAGCATGTGAAGTTGAGTTCATAAAGTCATAAATAAGATTAGGACAATTGCAAGCAGTCAATGCATGCCCATGTGCTGTGTTTTTTACTGCTAAAAATCATTACCTTAATCATCAACTCATAGGTTAAGTTTTACATTTAAAAAATTAAAATCACAATTTGAAGCTTGAATTCCATCATTTTAATTTTTTTTGAGATTTGATATTGAAAATACATAAATATATTCTTTAACTTGACCTTATTTCACATTTATATCCTCCAACTTTCGTTGTGCACAAGTAATATATAAAATTGAACAAATAGACATACATGTTCTACATGACAATTTGTGTCCTACGTGTATTATGCCACATATGATGCATGTGTTTTGTATTACTCCCTCTGTCCCTTATTACTTGTCCAATTTTGACAAATCAAGAAGAAAAAAAAAAATTTACCTGTTATACTCTTAATTTATTTAGACAGTTAATGTTTTTGTAAAAGATAGAACCTCCTTAATGAGTAAATTGATTTTAGAATTCTATCAATTAATAGGGGTAAAATGATAAACTCATTAATTTAATTTTATTTTTTTTAATATGCGTGTCAAGTAAAAAATGAACAAGTAAATATTGATTTATCAATTTGAAATCAAAACTTGAATTTGAGGTCTCAAATTCTATAACCAACGTGTGCTAAAATTGGATTGCTTAAAATTCTTATACATGTACAAAAGTTGTACCATCTTTTTTTTTACTTCAAGCTCTCTTTTTTAATGGCAAATTTATTTATTTTTTCCTCCATTCCTACAAAGCAGATAAAGTTGAAAAGTTGCAATAAAATGAATGCAACATTTAACCAATTATTTAATGTGTCATAAAGGGGCTTAATGACAAAGCAAATGATAATATCAAGAAAGTGAGTTATTTTTACCAAAAACACTTTATAATAGTTCAAAGAATAGAAAGAGGCAGGTGAACCAAAGATATATACAACACATGTGTCACAAGAAGATATTAGAGATGGTAAAATAAGGACCACACACTGAAAAATACAAATACTGAATAATGGAAAGGAACAGATGAGGAAAAATTCACTAGGTAACCATTAAAAATACGCAAAATATTATAGGTTAAGTAGCTATTACATGAGGGATACTAGTGTTTTCAAGATTTACTACATTATTACATGTTACAATGAAGCACCATGTTAAAGGCTACTCTCACTCTTCTGCCTCATGATATAAGCTGTTCCTACCATCATGATGATGCTCAGTAAACCGATAAACGACCATAAAATAGAGCAAGTTGATGAAACTTAAGAAAGTAAGTAGCCAATAAAAGTAATCTAGGTGACCTCTATTTATGTTGCTCGCGAGCCAGCTTGTGTTGCCTCCGGCTGAGGTAACATTATCCACCATGCTCACCAAGAAACTGCTAATTAAGCTGGCAATAGCAAGGCCAAATGTGTACATAGCTGATGCAAAGCTGGACATGCTTTTTGGAAATAGACTGTATATGAACTCAATCTGTCCAACCACATTAAAAGCCTCAGCCACCCCGTATAGGGCAAAGTGTGGCACGAACCACATCCAGGACATGTTTACTACAGCGTTGGGGTCCTCCTCAAACCCTGCATC
>JAJONZ010002183.1:0-20728 GCA_029582445.1 Solanum paucissectum | reverse complement strand
TCAATAAAGACGATAACGAACAAGTCCAAGTACTGCTTGAACACTCTGTTCATCAAATCCATGAAAGCTGCAGGAGCATTGGTTAGTCCAAATGACATTACTACAAATTCATAATGGCCATACCGAGTTTTGAAGGCTGTTTTCGGAATGTCACTATCTCTGACTCTGAGTTGATGATAACCGGATCTGAGGTCTATCTTTGAGAAATGGCTAGCACCCTGAAGGTGGTCAAACAAGTCATCAATCCCGGGGATGGGATACTTATTCTTGATTGTGACCTTGTTCAACTGCCTATAGTCAATGCAAATTTTGAGAGAACCATCTTTCTTCTTCACGAACAACACTGGTGCACCCCATGGCGAAATACTTGGTCTGATGAAGCTCTTATCTAGAAGGTCTTTCAACTGCTCTTTCAATTTCTTAAGATCAGCTGGAGCCATTCTGTAAGGAGGAATAGAATTAGGCTGGGTATCTAGAAAGAGATCTATTCCAAAGTCGATTTCCCTTTCGAAAGGAACTCCGGGAAGATCTTCTGGAAACACTTCTGGAAACTCAATGACTACAGGAACTGACTCAAGAGTTGGGGTTTTGGAGTTAGAATCCTTGACCCGAACTAGATGAGAGATACCCCTTAGAAATCATCTTTCTGGCCTTAAGGTAAGAAATGAATTGACCCATAGGCGCTAAGCTACTACCCTTCCATTCTAAGATTGGTTCATTTGGAAACTGAAAATGAACAATCCTAGTTCTACAATTGACTGCGGCATAGTAGGAATATAATCAATCCATACCTAGAATGACATCGATGTCTACCATTTCTAACTCTACTAGATCTGCTGAGGTGACTTTCTGAGAGACTGTGACAGGGCAATTTTTGTATACCCGTCTAGCTATAACTGGGTCACCAACTGGAGTAGAAACTGAGAAGAGTTTTGAGAGAGTTTTTGGACTGACATTAAATTTTATTGCTATGAAAGGAGTTACAAAGGAGAGAGTAGCCCCTGGATCTTTTCATTGACTGCACCATATCTTAGCCACATCCTTAAGCTAGTAGGGTGCCAACTAAACACTACCATTTCCAGTCATTTGCATCATTCCAAAGATTTTCTTAACCTCATCAATGAAGTTCTGTGGGTCCTCACCAACTTGTGACCCTAAAAACACAGGCGGATTCGTCCTAACAAAATCTTGAACTCTAGCTGCCACTGATCCACCATTTCTTTTAGTAGGAACTAGAACTTGCTGATTGTTCTGGTTGGTCATACTCTGAGCCAAAAGCTGAATCGCATTCCAAAACTCTGCGTTCAAAACCACATGGTCTGGGACTAGAGGAACTGCGTTAGCATTGCATGCATTAGCATTCCAAGCGTAAGCTCTAAGATGAGGCGTGATCATAAGCCCATAACGTCGGGTTAGAAACGAGAAATTTGATCATACCTACACACAATAAGAGAAACAAGAAAGTGAAGTTTTCCTAAAACACTTAGTAGCCTCCCTCTCATTAGATGTGGTGCACTTCACACCCATGAAAAGGACTCTACTTAGTGCGGCTTTTCAGACATCCTAGGACACTTAAACCTAGTGCTCTGATACCAAGTTTGTCACACCCCGAAGCTACCGTCAGGACGCGGACATGGGACCAAGGATCACAAGTGTCCCCAAGCTAACCCTGCTGGTATAATCATGAGCAGACTAAAGAAAATAATAACTGATGCGGAAGCTAAATCATAAAATAAGTCTAAAATGATGGGGAATACCCATATACTAAATCTGAATATAAAATCTGGGAGTTTTAATACAAAGAGATATCAAACTTAAATACTAAGCTGAAACTAACTATGTCTAAAAATAGCCTCTGCTGACTAGAAGTGCTACGACAGGCCCTAACTAAGTCTAGTAAAACTGAAACTAAACGACTGAGAGTGATATATGTCACTAGTCCTCAAAGAATGAGGACTCACCACTAATGCTGCTAAACTAAAGATCGAGAACAGATCTATACGCGATCTGGATGCTGAGAATCTGAACCTACATCACGAGAAGATGTAGCGCAGAGTATGCGACAGTATTGGAAAGGTACTGAGCATGAAGGATAAATTAAAGTTGAATAAGACATATAATTGAACAAGCAATAAAGCAAGTATAATATACATAAGATGAGATACTGAATCTGAACTAACTGAATGCAATGACCAATTTATAACATGCTGACTGAATACTGTAAATATCGTCAATGCAATAGAGTCTGACTGAACTATGGGAGCTACTAATAACCAACAATAAAACCACATGAGCTAAATATGGAGTCCGATGTATACACCCCATCGAGAGGACCCAATATACCCGGCCAAAGGTATAGAGAAATGCTGGCGTGATCACTAAATGATGCCTACATAAGGGACTAATACCTATGTGGCTCGTAGTTCTGGGACTATATGGGTATGCTGAACCCTAGTCTAACTCAATATTATGCTACTCCCAATAGATTAAGTGATTAACACATTATGACTGAATTTCTATAATACTGGATAGCTCAAAACTAAACATGCAAAACATAGAATGCAGCAATTAATCTGATAATGATGCATTCATAAACTGAGGCATGTATAAGTGAATACTGAAATATCTGACCTAGCATGTGTAATTCAAGAACTAAAGAAATACATAGCTAGGGTTCTGAAATTGATGCAATAAACTGAGCAATAAAATGATAATCTGATTAGGAACATTTAAATAACTAATTCATGATGATCTGTTGAAATTCTAGAAACCCTAGGTCTGTTCACAGTCATGGAATCAAGAATCTGACTGAATTCTAAGGACCTAATGGGCGAAAGGAACCCACTAGTGAAATCCCACATACATGGTGATGAATTCCACGAAGAAATCTTTCGATTTTGGGGCTGAAACTGATGGAACCTTGCTGCATTCTTGAACTAGGGTTCTTGACCTGTTTTCTTCTCTCAAGCTCTAATTTCTCTAAGTTTTGTTGAGTGATCTGACTTGGGTAAGTTTTAAATATGTTTCTAGATTAAAACTGACCAAAACTATGAAGTTTAAGGTTAAAACGATGTATTTTAGGGGTCCAACGCATAGGGAAAAAACCAAAAGACCCCTAACTTAAAAGCTGTCGGAAACCAATCACGGATGGACCTACGGTCCGTAGGTTGGGGTCGTAGGTCAAGTCTTCCCGATAGGGCTTCACTAAAACCATAATAATTTTTTACTCGGAGATCGGATTTTAGCAAACTCGGCGGCGTTGGAAAGAGAATTAAATTATCTATAATATCATAGGTCATGGGAGTATGCATCAATTGATGCAAGTCTGAGAGTACAACTACTAGGTGGAGCTAGTATGTTCAACAAAGGTTTGATTCTTCTTGTTTCTTGCAACGGGATTGCCCAGTAAGCTTAGAAGTTTTGGTCGAAGATGTTTATACTCATGCTCGGAATGCAAACCAAGGTGGAGATTGAAAGAGTTGGTTTGGTTTTTATGGAATCAAACTCAATGGAAGATGAATTAATATGAAGATTTGGTAGGAAGATAATTAGTACAAAATAAAAGTCAATATAGTATCTTGGTAGGTGAAATTTAGGTAAACCATAAAATGGTTTCACATGTTTAACCTTGACATTTTTGACACATAGTGATGTCATGGATGACATAAATAGGAAGAATTCACTCCTATAAATAGGTAGCTCTTAATTCATTTTAAAAACATCCTCTCACTTGCCTTCTCACCTTCTAAGGCATTTGATGTTCTCTCTCTTGTAGTATTTCACTTGTATTCTTTGTAGAGTGAAATAAATATTGGTGCAGTTGTTTTTTGGTGGACGTAGAATCATTTTGATTCGAACCACGTTAAATATTGTTGTTCTTCCCTGTTCTTTATTTTCACGTTTCTGCTAAAACTCGTATTTTGCCAATGTGGCTTTGTGCATCTTTTGAAATGGGATTGTGGACCATAGTAGTTTTATCTATTGACGATTGACTGCTTAGTTTGTCTGTTCGGTTTTTGCAGTGAAATCAAGGAAAAAATCAAGAAAACAAAGGAAGAAAAGAAGGCCAAGAAGGCAGAGGTGGTGGCTAAGTCACAGAAAGCTGGAGCTAAGGGTAATGTGTCAAAGGGAGAATCAAAAGGCCCAAAACTTGGTGGTGGTGGTAGAAAACGTTAAGCTGTTGTTTATGTTGTGTTGGAATAATGACCCCCATATTTGCCTAAGGAACATGTATATTCTATCTGTTCCTTTGCAGATTACAGTAGTTACGTAATGTAAAGCAAATAAAGTAGTGACACAATATTTTATCGCGGAAAACCCTAGCTCATAAAGGGTAAAAAACCACGACCTACACCTCTGTAGGATTTAACTCTACTTCATTAAACTCTGAGCCTCAACAAAAGATTACAAACCTACGTAACCTAAGGAATTATAAACTCTAATAACTAGACGCCAACAACCAACTAGATCGTCGACCCCACTTCAAGTTTTGAATTCAAATTACAACTCTTGCAATCGTAGGAACTAACTCTAATTCCTAAAATCCAACACAAACCCACAAGGTTTATGTTTCCAAGTATTTAAGTCGCCTCAACTTGAAGACTCTATTCCTACTCCAGTTTATACTTCACTGGATCTAGAAAGAACTTAAGAGACAACTCGATAAAAATTCAATACACACAAACTTGACTTAAGAACTATAAAACATAAGCCTATGAATCAGTTCTTCAATTCTTATTTCCTTGTGTTTCCTTGCGTTGGCTGCACTTCGTTGTAACACCCCAGAAAGTTTTTGAACTAAGACTCGAACCATTCTTCATAGTGAGTGAGATTTTACAAGGAATTTAAAATTTCTTGAGTGGTAAGGTCACTAGATGTAGCAACTTGAATTCCAAGAAGAGCTAAAGAGAAAAGCATTGAAGTCATTCCCAAGTTTTTCTTAAGTTTTGGTTCAACTTCAAATGACCATAACTTTTAGTACAGAATGAGTTAAGAGATCACTAAGATATTAAATTATACCCCTTCAAGTCCTCTTTCCAACGCCACCAAGTTTGCTTAATTCCGAGCTCTGAATAAAAAGATATGATGGATTTACTAACGTCACGCAAAACCTGGCAGCAGCTCCGCGACGCGGAGCCAACACGGAACTCACTGCCTGGTTAAAGATCTTTCCGACTCCCAGCTCATTTTAATTATTTCTTTAGGGGTATTTTAGTCCTAAAAACCTTTAGAATGTCATCTAAATTTCCCTAAACGAATAGAAAATCAGTTTTCACAAATCAATTCCTCTCATTCACTCCAAAGATTCTACGCTCAAGAAAATCAAGAAAACGTTAAAGCTAAGTTCATCTTCCCAGATTTTCCTTCAAGTTCTTCAAGAAGATAATTCTTTCAGGTATGTAAGCTTCCATAGTATTGGGTTTGTTCACCCACATGTCAATCATGTTAATTTCATCTTTAAATTTGTTCTAAAAGTTGAAGCTTTGATGTTCTTGTTATGTACTCATGAATTTGCTTTCATTCTTGAATTGGGCTGAGATTGAAGAGTTCTTAAGGATATTGTGTCAATTTATAGAGTTGTTAGAGTTAGATTCTAGTGTACATGTGGTAGGTATCTAACTCTAAAGAGAAATTGAGAAAAAGAACCGAGTTTAGGTGAATTGGGATTAGAAAACGAAGAAGGAAAAAGTCGGGCAAATCTGGAGCCCTTGTCCGCGTCGCGGACCTATCCCAAAATTTCACATAAAGTCTCTTTGCGTCGTGGAGCGGTCACGAACCGTTCTGCCTCGAAAAGTATTTTTGCGACCAAAATTTAATTACAACTCCGCGTCGCGGACCTACTTTCAGACAACGGTTTCTTGATCTTTTCTCATGTTTAGCTATCTAAAAACACTCCTAAACATCACAATATCTTTCCTATCACAAAGAACAACCTTGAATACATAAATCAAATTCAAGTTAGAGTTGAGAGTCAAGTTTAGAGAGTTCTTTCAAACTTTTTTGATAAAAGTCCTTTTGAGTCTTTTTGAGGAGTCTTCTACAATTTCTAGTAACTTGTTTCATGACTCGAGCAAGTGAGTATGAGAGTGAGGAGAATGTATTCATGAGTCTACTTCATCATTACAAGATCCTTCATATCATGAACCATAACTCTTGAATTCATAATTCACATTCAAGAGAGAGTTAAGAGTAGAGTTCAAGAAAGTTTTTGAGTTCACTTGTGAATCCTTTAAGGTCAACTATCGATTTGAACTAAGTTTTAAGAAAGTAAGTAAGAGAATGAGAAGAGTCATGTACATGAGTTCCATTTGTTATGTAGACCACCGAGTCGAGCTATTCCATGCCCATAATTCTGCATGAACTTCGTAAGTTGAGCATCTTTCAGAGAACTGGTATTTTCAAGTTTTAAGCCTTTAAGTGTTGGGTTATTAATCCCTTTTAAGAAGTATATTTGAGTCACTGAGTTGAGTAGTTCATGCTCATAATTCCGCATGAACCCTCTGAGTTGAGTATTCTTGAAATGAGTAGTATCATTGAAGTTCTTGAGTTCCAAGTGTTGAGTTCTATCTATGGTTATTGAAAAAAGCCTTGCATTGAGTTGTTCATGTCCCTATTTCGGCATGAATCATATTTTAAGAAGTCTTTTACAAATGTTTAAACTTTGTTTCAAGACTTATGCTTTGAAGTTGAGTAAAGAGTAAGAGTAAAATTCATTTTCTTTAAAATGATATATGGGAACTAAGTATTCCCAAGAGTAAATGTTTTCACATTTAAGATTAGAGGAAACTAAGATTTCCAAAAGAGTTTTGAGCAAGAAAAGGAACATCGATTCCAAGAGAGCTTTTAAGCTAAGTTTTTGAGTAATTATCTCAAACCAAAGAAAGAGTTTTGTTTTTACAAAGATATGAGCTAAAGTACATTTTGGGAGTAGTATTGAGCACCGATATGGGGACGAGCTTGAGTTCAGATAACTCACGTCTCCATAAACCATGTAGCCATCATGGGTAGTAAAGGATCATACTTTATAGATGATTCCTTAGTGCTTTTAAGCATAGACTAGTGAATCCACTTAGTGAGTTAGGTTCTATACCCCCTGCAAAGTATAGGACGGTCCTTGGCAGCGTGAGGTAAAACAATGTACCGTCACTTAGGCTCATAGTGGTGGTTGTCGATTAGATAATCTCCCACATAAACTATATTACTTTATTATATAAGTAAAGTTTAGTTTTTTATTACATTTTCTTTAACGAACTGAGTTGTTTTTACGGTTTATAAAGCTTTCCCTATATTGCATGTGTATTGTTGCTTCATATTGAGTTGAGTAATCAGAGTTGAGTACCCAGGGTCGAATATCATATCTTTGAGTTGAGTATCTAATCTTTGATTTGAGTATCTAATCTCTAAGTTGAGTATCTTATCCTTGAATACATTTGAGTTGAGTAAGTTTGAGTACTTTTGAGTATCCTTGAGTATTCTTTGAGTTGAGCAAGTTTGAAAAGAGGTAAGTATGTTTTCTTTTTATCAAGTTTCAAGCTTATGTTTATGTTTTAGAATTCTCCTTGCATGCTCGTACATTCCACGTACTGAGCCATTTGGCCTGCATCATTTCTTGATGTAGACACATGTATTCAGGATCATCAACAGGAGATCCGTTGATACATCCGGGAGTTCGAGTTAGCTATGGTGAGCCTCCTTGTTTCCAGAGGATTTCATTTACTTTTCAGTTTAGTAGGGATGTCGTGGGTCTTGTCCTGACTTCCATCTTTATCAGTTAGAGGCTTCATAGATAGTCAGTATAGTTGAGAAGTCTGTATTATTTATTCATTTATTTTATTAAATGTTTTAAAGACTTAAGTTGCCTATTTTATGGCGAGTTGAATATATTATTTTATTCTGAGTTTTTCATTTGAGTTAAAGCTTTGTATTTTAGTTTCATGAATTTTATTCAGTTTTAATCTTTGTATGCTTGGGTTAGTCTTCCGCTAATAGTCAGCCAGGATGAGGGTTTGCTTGGGGTCCAGCAATTGTTCTCGAGTGTCGGCAACGTCCAGGGTGTAGGCTCGGGTCGTGACAAACTTGGTATCAGACCATAGAGTTCAAGTGTCCTAGGGTGTCTAAGCAGTCGTGTCAAGTAGGATTTTATTTATGGTTGTGCGGGCCCAACTTCTATAAATAAGGGACTACATACATTTAAGAAAAGTTTCCCTTCTTTCATACTCTTAATCATGCAATATATCTGTGTCATAGAGATTTTATTCTTACTAGTACGTTCTCATATTCATTCGACTACCCATCATACTAGAGGTGGTTGAAAAGTAAAGTGTAAAGATCCTTATGGATGAGTTGTTCTTAGCAAGAGTCTTGGGAAATTCATGAGACTCTAGAGGGGCTTGAGAGAAGCCCAAGAGTAAGTTAAGTGTTCCATTTCAGAGTAATGCCTTCATTTGAATCGTGCATTTGAGCTAAAAGTGAGTTGCACTCTTTTCTTAAGCCATGTTTCAGCTCAGATCCTTTTTAAGAAGTGTGTTTAGAGCTTGGGTAAGATTTTCACCCAAAAAGGTAGCTTGAGTTACGAGATCATGAGTATTAGTAGTGAAAAATCCCAGAGTTAGAGGAAAGTATGTAGAGGTTTAGTTATCTAAGTAAGGGAGATGGTGTTTTGGCAAACTATGTTGGTATAGTCATGCACCTAGTAAGTTATGAATGAGGAATTTTCCCTAATGGATAGACTAAGAAGTGATGAGTTGTGAAGATTCCATCATAGGAGGTAGAGTGTGTTTTAGCTAGAAAGGAGTTTTCGATGAAGTGTCATTGTGTAGGTAATGACCAAGTGTAAGTGTTGAATAAAAGAGCAAAAGTATCCATGAGGTGATAGATCTAACCTAGGCTTATGATTTTGAGAGAGAGCCCATAATATTCAAAGTGTAATAGAACTAATTAGGTATTGTTGTATAGTGAATGGGTGAATAGTACTTATGTTGCGAAGTCGAAGGTGATAGAAATTGTAAGTATGAAGACTAATAGGTGACGATTGACTATTTGTCATAAGGTCCTAGTGGATGAGTGTTTTATGAATTTGTATCTAGTAGTTGTAAGTTAGTATAATAAGCAAGCAATCATATTGATACTCGAGTTTACTCATAAATATTAAGCTTGAATTTGAGAAAAGTGTCATGATCAAAAGAATGGCAACATGAGGGTGATGTTGTTAGTCTTGAGATTTGATCTATAAGACTTGACATAGAGTAGGTGAGGAATTGAGGTGATTAGCTGCAATACATATGAGTGGTGCAAGTGAGAGACCCTAACATTTAGATAAAGGCAGTAAAGTGTGGCTAAGTCACAAGAGTAACAAGAGCATTAAGAGTTGTGCCAAGATGGTGTGTTACCAGATGAGGTTCCAATTAAGTTATGATTTTCCATGTGTGCCTAGATAGCATAATTGAGTTGTCAATGTTAAATAGGTCCATAGCCTTCAAGTGTTAGCTTTAGACCTAAGGGGGAAATGATAAAATGAGAAAGCAAGCCAAGTGTTGAGAATTTCTTAAAGAGCTGGTTAGTAGGGGTCCATGGAGTTGTTAGAATACTAAGCTTGAATGTGGTGTTAAAGAGTAATAGTTTTGGGATGAGATTCCCTATAGAGAGGTATAGAATCCGAACTTAAGGATTTGGTTAAGCTTGAATATAGTAAGAGCATACCATTAGACGCAGACCTTAGTAAGAGTAAACCATTTCGTACCCAGACCAGTCGTCATCCGAGGATGAGAGATTCCAAGGAGGAGATATTGTAACACCCCAGAAAATTTTTGAACTAAGACTCGAACCATTCTTCGTAGTGAGTGAGATTTTGCAAGAAATTTAAAATTTCTTGAGTGGTAAGATCACTAGATGTACCACCTTGAATTTCAAGAAGAGCAAAAGAGAAAGGCATTCAAGTCATTTCTAAGTTTTTCTTAAGTTATGGGTCAACTTCAAATGACCATAACTTTTAGTAAAGAATGAGTTAGAAGATCCATAAGATATTTAGCCCTTCGACTCCTCTTTCCAACGCCACTGAATAATCTCAATTCCGAGCTATGAGTAAAAAGTTATGACGGATTTACTAACGTCGCGCAAACCTGGCAGTAGCTCTGCGACGCGGAGCCAACATGGACCTCACTGCCTGGTGAAAGATCTTTCCGACTCCCATCTCATTGTAATTATTTCTTTAGGGGTATTTTAGTCCTAGAAACCCTTAAAAGGTCATCTAAATTGCCCTAAACAAATAGAAAATTAGTTTTCACAAATCAAACCCTCTCATTCACTCCAAAGATTATGCGCTCAAGAAAATCAAGAAAACGCTTAGGCTAAGTTCTTCTTCCTAGATTTTCCTTCAAGTTCTTCAAGAAGATGATTCTTTCAGGTATGTAAGCTTCCATAGTGTTGGGTTTATTCACCCACACGCCAATCATGTTAATTTCAGCTTTAATTTGTTCTAAAAGTTGAAGCTTTGATGTTCTTGTTATGTATTCATGAATTTGCTTTCGTTCTTGAATTGGGCTGAGATTGAGGAGTTCTTGAGGTTATTGTGTCGATTTATAGAGTTGTTAAATTTAGATTCTAGTGTACATGTTCTGGCCTTCTGGGTATCTAAATCTAAAAAAGAATTGAGAAAAAGAATCGAGTTTAGGTGAATTGGGGTTGGAAAATGAAGAAGGAAAGAGTCGAGAAAATCTTGAGCCCTTGTTCGCGTCGCGGACCTGTCCCAAAATTTCACAAAAAGTCTCTTCGCGTCGCGGAGCGATCACGGACCGTTCTTCCTCAAAAAGTATTTTTGCGACGAAAATTTAATTACATCTCCGTGTCACGGACCTACTTTCAGACAGTGATTTCTTGATCTTTTCTCATGTTTAGCTATCTAAAAACACTCCTAAACATCACAAGATCTTTCCTATCACAAATCACAACCTTGAATACATAAATCAAATTGAAGGTAGAGTTGAGAGTCAAGTTTTGAGAGTTCTTTCAAACTTTTTTGATAAAGTCCTTTTGAGTCTTTTTGAGGAGTCTTCTACAATTTCTAGTAACTTGTTTCATGACTCGAGCATGTGAGTATGAGAGTGAAGAGAATGTATTCATGATTCTACTTCATCATTACGAGATCCTTCATATACATGAGTTTCATATTGTTATGTAGTGTAACACCCCAGAAATTTTTTAAACTAAGACTCGAACCATTCTTCGCAGTGAGTGAGATTTTGCAAGGAATTTAAAATTTCTTGAGTGGTAAGGTCACTAGATGTAGCACCTTAAGTTCCAAGATGAACCAAAGAGAAAAGCATTCAAGTCATTCCTAAATTTTTCTTAAGTTTTGGGTCAGTTTCAAATGACCATAACTCTTAGTACAAGATGAGTTAAGAAACCCATAAGATATTAAATTAAATCCCTTAGAGTCATCTTTCCAATGCCACCGAGTTTTCTCAATTCCGAGCTCTGAGTAAAAAGTTATGACGGATTTACTAAGGTCGTGCAAACTTGGCAGCATCTCCACGACGCGGAGCCAATACGGACCTCACTGCGTGGTGAAAAATAATTTCGACTCCCAGCTCATTTTAAATATTTCTTTAGTAGTATTTTAGTCCTAAAAACCCTTAGAAGGTCATCTAAATTACCCTAAACGTGTAGAAAATCAGTTTTCTTAAATCAAAACCCTCTCATCTACTCCAAAGATTCTTCCGCTTGTAGTCAGCCAGGATGAGGGTTCGCTTGGGGACCAGCAATGGTCTTCGAGTGCCGACCACGTCCAGGGTGTAGACTCGGGTCGTGACATGTAGACTGCCGAGTCGAGTTGTTCCATGCCCATAATTGTGCATGAACTTCGTAAGTTGAGCATCTTTCAGAGAAGTGGTATCTTCAAGTTTTAAGCCTTTAAGTGTTGGGTTCTTAATCCCTTTTGAGAAGTATATTTGAGTCATTGAGTTGAGTAGTTCATGCTCATAATTCCGCATGAACCCTCTTAGTTGAGCATTCTTGAAATGAGTAGTATCATTGAAGTTCTTGAGTTCCAAGTATTGAGTTATATCTATGGTTATTGAAAACCTTACATTGAGTCATTGATGTCCCTAATTCGGCATGAATCATATTTTAAGAAGTCTTTTACAAATGTTTAAACTTTGTTTCAAGACTTATGCTTTGAAGTTGAGTAAAGAGTAAGAGTAAAATTCATTTTCTTTAAAATGATTTATGGGAACTAAGTATTCCCAAGAGTAAATTTTTTTACATTTAAGATGAGAGGAAACTGAGATTTCCAAAATAGTACTCCGTCCACAATTATTTGTCATGGTTTCCTTTTTTAGAGTCAAACTATAAGAACTTTGACCAACATTTTACGATGTATATTTTCATCATATTGATATGCAAAAAATTGCAATTTATAGTACTTTTCGTATAGTTTTTGAATATCTAATTTTTTTTTAAAAAATATTAAATTAACGTAATCTAATTTAACTTTAAAAATTAGTCAAATTGACTTTCAAAAAGCGCAACATGACAAATAAAAGTGGACAGAGGGAGTATTGAGCAAGAAAGGGAACATCGATTCCAAGAGAGTTTTTAAGCTCAGTTTTTGAGTAATTATCTCAAACCAAATAAAGAGTTTTTTTTTACAAATATATGAGCTAAAGTATATTTTGAGAGTAGTATTGAGCACCGATATGGGGACGAACTTGAGTTCAGATAACTCACATCTCCATAAACCATGTAGCCATCATGGGTAGTAAAGGATCATACTTTTTAGATGATTCCTTAGTGATTTTTAGCATAGACCAGTGGATCCACTTAGTGAGTTAGGTTCTATACCCCCAGCAAGGTATAGGACGGTTCTTGGCAGCGTGAGGTAAAACATTGTACCATCACTTAGGCTCATAGTGGTAGTTTTCGGTTAGAGAATCTCCCACAGAAACTATATTACTTTATTATATAAGTAAAGTTGAGTTTGTTATTGCATTTTCTTTAATGAACTGAGTTGTTTTTATTGTTTTATAAAGCTTTCCATATATTGCATGTGTATTGTTGCTTTATATTGAGTTGAGTAATCAGAGTTGAGTACCCAGGGTCGAATATCATATCTTTGAGTTGAGTATCTTATCCTTGAATACTTCTGAGTTGAGTAGGTTTGAGTAGTTTTAAGTATCCTTGAGTATTCCTTGAGTTGAGTAAGTCTGAAAAGAGGTAAGTATGTTTCCTTTTTATCAAGTTTCAAGCTTATGTTTATGTTTTAGAATTCCCCTTACATGCTCATACATTCCACGTACTGAGCCATTTGGCCTGCATATTTTCATGATGCAAACACGGGTATTCAGAATCATCAACAGGAGATTCGTTGATACATCCGGGAGTTGAGTTAGCTATGGTGAGCCTCCTTGTTTCCGGAGGATTTCATTTACTTTTCAGTTTAGTCAGGAGGTCGTGGGTCTTGTCCCGGCTTCCATCTTTATCAGTTAGAGGCTTCATAGATAGTCCGTATAGTTGAGAAGTCTGTATTATTTATTCATTTATTTTATTAAATGTTTTAAAGACTTAAGTTGCCTATTTTATGGTGAGTTGAATATATTATTTTATTCAGAGTTTTTAATTTGAGTTAAAGCTTTGTATTTCAGTTTCATGAATTTTATTCAGTTTTAAGCTTTGTATGCTTGAGTTAGTATTCCGCTTGTACTCAGCCAGGATGAGGGTTCACTGAGGGACCAACAATGGTTCTCGAGTGTCGGCCACGTCCAGGGTGTAGGCTCAGGTCGTGACATTCGTAATCGGAAATCTCTCAAATATGAACTCCCTCTATTTGATTGTATTCTACTTGTAATTCTCTGTTTAAGTGCGCAAGTTTCGTTGGAAGATCCTTGCTCTATTTATAGACTAAGTAGACCAAGAATCCTTTTCCTACTTCAACTCTGTTTCCTTATCTGTGTGGAATTTGGAAATTCTTGTAAACTAATTTTATGCACGTTTCATCTTTCTTGAAGGAATTATTTTTATGAAAGGAAACTTTTTTGCACTGATTTCTTGTCAAAAAAGTAACCCTTCCTTCGCTTTATAACTTCTAATTCGTGTGGTTGACGTTCTCTTTATCACAGTCGGATTTGGTCCGAAAGGAACATGTTGGCAACCGGTTCCTTTCATATGTTCCTCTATTTGTCAATTATCAAAATCTTTCTCGATCTAAAAAATCCCCCTTTTTGATGATGACAAACCATTGCTTCTTGTGTGAATAGATCTATATGTGTTATATGTCAGTTTGCACTTCCCCCTTTTGACAGTTTGCACTTCCCCCTTAAAGGATCAAGTTGGACCAATTGGGTTATAAATATTACACAAGTATGCACTTCCCCCTTTTGACATCATAAAACACTGTGAAGGCATACACCACAGTAAGAGAAGCAAATTCGATACTCAAGGCCACTGGGGCTATCACCTACACAAACACTTAAAAATCAAGACATCAGTTAGCTATAGCAAAGCATTTGCACAAACATAGGAGATAAACATGAACCTGAAGCTCAAACCTAACATTAGCATTAATCAAAAAGCATATACACCACAAATGTAATCAAAATTAAAGATAAAATCAAGCATTTGTGGGGGAAAAAAATTGAAGGTCAAAGGCTAAAGTGGCTAGGCAATAGCAAAAGATTGGGCATGAGAGGGTAAATAAAATTCCTTTTTCAGCAGCACAAAATCATCTTTTGGATTAACAAAATTAGTAGTCTTCTCAATTTCAAAGGTAGCCTTAGTCTATGCAAGCTCAGCCTTGAGCTTTGTGTTTCATTTTTCTGTAGTAGGCCTACATGTTCAAGATCATAGTCCATATGCAGTTGATCCATAACATTCTGGTGAGTGAAACATATGACTTCAATTTCAACTTATTTTTTTTCCATTTTGTATCACCTTTAAGGAACTGGTACAACCAATCTTGTACCCTTCAGAGAACAATAGTTCACTCATATCTAACCCCCAAAATTAGTAATCACCTTGCCTAAGAGCATTGTGCGTTTCCCAAAGTTCACAACTCTAATTTCAATAAAGTCATCTGTAATTTCAATTGAGTTAGTAAGAGGAACAAATTTTCTTCAATATCATTTGTAGAGGAACATGTTCTCCCAATCAGTTCCATAGGTGTGGTACTATTTGGTGCAGCATCAATTATAATAATTTTTTACATCAACCCTAAATCCCACTTTATATGGATCCCAATAGAAGAACTAAGTTCGACAGAAGGGTCCCCCATTGATTCCCTTTCACTACATGCACTCGAGTTGAGCCTAACAATTGAACTTTGTTCAACTGTAGGGTCCCCAAAATATTCCCCCTCACAAGGTAAATCCTCCAAAACTTCCTCAGTAATTTTAGACACACCCAATACAGATTCCCCCTAAGAACCAGCACAACCTACTTTATATACCACAACCTCTATTTTATAAGGCACCAAAGTAGAGGTGTCATCCACCGAAGTCATTTCAACCATAATATTATATTGACCATCACACTATGAATCTCCAAGAATGTCATTTAGAATCATAAATTGTAATTAATCAAGCATCATCATGTTTCTTGAAGAACACATTATTCCACAATTTTAGAAAAATAAGATTTCTTGGTCAAGAAGTTTATGAAAGAGAAGGGTGTGAGTTGTAGAGACACACTAGGATAAGGCTTTAAATAGGTTTTTAATAAGATATTTGCTTAGTAGTATTGAGAGTCCTTTGAGATGAAGAGTTTTATCTTGGGTAGAGATCTGATTATATTTTATCACAAGAAAGCGTGATTAGATTCCTTCTAGAGGACATCAAAAATAGAGAATAGGACATGGATATATCTTTTGGGACAAGTGGAAGGAACATGTTCAAGTGCATTGATTCTATATTTAGTCATGAACAATTGTAGTATACATACCTTAGATCTCTGGATAATGCTGAATTTTGCTCCAATTTTACTAAGTCTCTCTCTTGTGACAGATGCAAATACAATGTTATAGTGCATGAGTGACTTGACTTTAAAAGTGGTATAGAGACATACAACTTAATGTACAAAACTGAGCATAAAATTCAAGATTAGAGGGCAATATACGCAATGTTCATTAGCCATTGAGGGATACTCATGTGATCTTGATCATCCCCAAGTTCCAAATTGTTCCTTTTAAAAGTGTTTTCCTAGGTTGATCATTCTTGATTGATGGACTCACATTTTACACACTCTGATCATCTGAGTGCACTTCATATGCCTTCTCATGTTCGTAATTGTTAGATACTTCATAGGTTGGACATGTTTCTTCATAATTGATTTAGAGATCATTGGCAACTCATAATCATCCTGCAAGCTTGTTTCTCTTATTACAAAGTTGTAATATATTGAGTGGATTTTGGTTCATTCATTCAACATGATGCCTTCTTTCAATTTGTGTTCTTTAGTCTTGCCCAGTTTTCCAACCTTTTTTTCTCACCGTCAAAGCTATTATTCCATCCTTTCTTTTGCAAGTGAGAGGAACTTCTTCTAGTTTCAATCATGTGTCTGGAGTAACATGTGTTCATTTGTGAATGTTGCGTACTTTCTCTAACTTTTCCTGCAAATTCAAAGGTTAGATTTAGGAACCCAGACTAGCTTGGGTCCTTTGTATTGATAAAAAGGATGAATGAGATCTCTGTTAATCCATATTAGTAAAACATTTTTAGATTTTTTCTTTTTCCCCAACTTGTTCCTTTGACGTGATTCCTTTCTTTTAATAGGGTTGATTTTTCTATTTGAGGTAGCTTTGTAGTTATTATTCATGTGAGTTATAACTATTGGGTAGGTACCCCTAGAGTGACCAATACTACCATAATGTGTGCATAAATAGGAGATTTTCTTAGGGACTTTGTTAACAAAATCGATTCCAACTTTAGTGTTATGTGTTCTATTACTGAGCCGAGTCACAATCATTGAGGGCAGAGTCCATTTGTTTGCCCTCTCAAGCCCATACTTAGTTCTACCCAGGTCAAGATTTATTCTTCTAGATTTTTCCCTTTCAAAAAATAGTTCATCTTTTAACCTCTTTAGATCTTGGTCACATTTGATTTGGTCACCACTAATTTTTCCTTTTCCATTCCCTGTAACACTTTGTTTCAAATTTTAGATTTGAGAGACAAAGTGCAGGAATCAAGTTGTTGGACCTGTTCCTTTAGGAATTTGATTTTGTTTCTTGAGATCAAAGTTAATTTTTTCAAGATCAGTATATTCAAATTTTAAACTGGTCAAGGAAGCTAATAACTGATCTTTGTTTTAATCCAACTCTTGAACATTATCTATGAGAGTTAAAATAAGGGAAGATAATTTTTTCTATGAAAAACATTTTAGTTTATTTTTAAGGTCAAGAAGATTTACCTCCCTTTCCTTCGTGTCTGATTCAGAGTCTGGTTCAGAGTCTTCCATGGCCATCAAAGCCATATCTTCTGCATCATCTTCATTTGAGTTGTCTGAACTTGTTCCCCAAGCAGTATACATAGCATTTCCAAATTCTTTTTCTTTGCTTGAGGGAAGTTTTTTCTCTTAGTTTCCACCTTTCTTGAAGAGTTTTTTGAGGTTTTTGTTGATCATGGTTGTGTCCTCATCATCCAGATTAGATTTATCACTCTCAGTTTCTTTGAAAGAGAAAACCATGTCTTTGTTTCTTCCACTCATTTTTGTTTCATCAACATTCATCTCGTAAGTCTTTAGATTCCCTACAAGTTCATCTAAACTCATGGTTATCAAATTCTTTGCTTCTCTAATTGCAATGATCTTGATCTCCAACAACTTAGGTAGAGTCCTCAACACTTTATCAACAAGTTCCTCAGTAGTGTATATCTTTCCCAAAGACACCAGTTCATTCACAATAGTAGTGAATCTAGTAATCATATCTTGAAATGATTCACCACTCTCCATCTTAAATGCTTCATATTCAATGCATAGTCTAGCAATTCTAAGTTTTCTTATTTGGGGAGTTCCTTCATGTGCATTAACCAGTGTGTCCCAAATTTATTTCGATGTAGTACAACCAGAGATGCGGTTAAACTCGTCAAGTCCAAGTCCACATACAAGGATGCACTTGGCTTTAGCATTCTTTGCGAGCATTCTATAATCAGCTTCTCCATATTGAGCCTTGGGCTTTGGAATGAATTTCCCTTCATCATCCTTCATCATAGGAATAAAAGGACCATCAGTAACTCTCATCCAGAATTCATAGTCCTGGGCTTGTAGAAAATCCTCCATTCTCGCCTTCCACCATGCGTAGTAATGTCCATTGAATAGTGGTGGTATGTTGATGTGTTGACCTTTACTGTATCCAAGAGGAGGTGCAGAATTCATAGTGATCTTATCTTGAGTTATTAGACTCTACAAAGATAACCTACTCTGATACCAATTGTCAGAATACTGACCCCCAGATTTGCCTAAGGAACATGTATATTATATCTGTTCTTTTGCAGATTACAACAGTTACGTAATGTAAAGCAAATAAAGTAAGGACACAATATTTTATCGCGGAAAACCCCGACTAATAAACGGTAAAAAACCACGACTTACACCTCTGTAGGATTTAATTCTAATTCATTAAACTCTAAGCCTCAACAAAAGATTACAAACCTATGTAAACTAAGGAATTATAAACTCTAATTCCTAGACGCCAACAACCAACTAGATCGTCGACCCCACTTCAAGTTATGAATTCGGATTACAACTCTTGCAATCCTAGGAACTAACAAACCCCCAAGGTTTATGTTCCCAAGTCTTTAAGTCGCCCCAACTTGAAGACTCTATTTCTACTCCAGTTTATACTTCACTGGATCTAGAAAGAGCTAAAGATACAACTAGATAAAAACTCAATACACGCAAACTTGACTTAAGAACTATAAAACATAAGCCTATGAATCAGTTCTTCAATTCTTGTTTCCTTGTGTTTCCTTGCGTTGGCTGCACTTCGTAATGGAAAATCACTCAAATATGAACTCCCTCTATTTGATTGTATTCTACTTGTAATTCTCTGTTTAAGTGCGCAAGTTTCATTGGAAGATCCTTGCTCTATTTATAGACTAAGTAGACCAAGAATCCTTTTCCTACTTCAACTCTGTTCCCTTATCCGTGTGGAATTTGGAAATTCTTGTGAACTA
Source organism: Solanum paucissectum (assembly GCA_029582445.1). Taxonomy (NCBI): domain Eukaryota; kingdom Viridiplantae; phylum Streptophyta; class Magnoliopsida; order Solanales; family Solanaceae; genus Solanum; species Solanum paucissectum. Next base: position 1,574 of record JAJONZ010002183.1, on the reverse strand, counting down.
ATTTTATGCACGCTTCATCTTTCTTGAAGGAATTCTCTTTATGAAAGGAAACCTTTTTGCACTAATTTCTTGTCGAAAAAGCAACCCTTCCACCGCTTTATAACTTCTAATTCGCGTGGTTGACGTTCTTCTTATCCCAGTCGGATCCGGTCTGAAAGGAACATGTCGGGCAACCGATTCCTTTCATTTGTTCCTCTATTTGTCAATTATCAAAATATTTCTCGATCTAACATGTTGTTCTCTAAGTAGTGCTAGAGTGATTTTGCATCTTGATTGAGTGTAGCTATTCTGATCCACCAGCGTTTAGCGCACTCTGAAACAATATTTTCTGAATTTTGGTCTTGTTTTCAAATATGCGGATTGTTTTACTTCCATTATGTTATGATAATTATAATCTTGTTCCATTATGAGAAATTTGTCTTCCTCGCAATGTATTTATGGTAGTATACCCCCTTTTTGTTTCTTTAAGAAAGTTCTTTGAATAGAAGTGGGAGAGCAAAAACATCATTTGGCTGAATGGAACAAACTTCTTTAACTTTTTGAGAAGTGATACATGATAGGTACAAAGGAACAAAGGAAACATTCGTTTGATGTTCGATTAATTTAGTGTTACATCCTTCCATTAAAGCGGAAGTGCACACAAATATTTTTGTTTTTTCCAAGCCAAGTAGAGCAGGCATGAAGAGTTAGATGCTTCTTCTATTCTACTTTCCTAGTGTAGCTCTGAAATCTTGGACTTGAACCAGAGACCTCGTTTGTGAAGTAAATCGTTGCACCTACTATCTAATTTTTTTTGGAAAGAAGTACAATGTTACACCTAATGTTCAAGTATGTGTCCAAATAACATACTTGGAGAAGAATGATGGGATACTAAAGAGCAAGCTAGAAAATTGTGTTAAAGATGTATATTTTTCTACCATATTGTATATCGAAAAAATTGCATCTTAAAAGTACTACTTTTCATGTAATTTTTAAATATCTAAGTTTGATTTTTAAAAATATTAAATTATTTAATTTAGCTTTCAAGAATAATTTAATTGACTCTTGATAATTAAAACATGACAAGTATTTCAGAAGGGAGTACATTTTATTTTGAAGGTAACAGGAAGCTTGCCAAGTTTGATGAAGGCTGCTCTTCTTTTTTGTTGAATCGAAGAGATTCTTTTTTATTATTTCACTCATGTAATCGTCTTTAAGAATTTATATAATTGATACCACGACAATGACGTATCATAGGAAATAATATTTTATTTGTACCTCCATTGAGGCCTGATTAGATTCAACAAAAATTTAAAATTTATAAAGTAATATAACTAATGACATCAATTAAACATCAACCATCTTATCTTATTCATTCATATATATATATATATATATATATATATATATAAAAGTAGGAACCTCCTAACCCCAAAGTTGATTTACCGTTTTTGTCACGCCCCGAGACTACCCCCAAGACGCGGACACGGGACCTAGGACCACAAGTGATCCCAAGCTAACCCTGCTGGCATGATCATGAGCATACTAAAGATAATAAACTGATGCGGAAGCTAAATCATAAATAAAATGAAAAG